>KE157607.1:16288-85959 GCA_000411055.1 Leavenworthia alabamica
AAGTCCTACATTGTAACACAGTTCAAAATATTCAGTCATAATAAAATATATAAATTCTTACAGTAAAAACGTTCTGTTCTTATTCCGCAAGTAACAGAGTCATCTGTAGAAACAGATAACCGTGTGTTCCAACAACGGGTCGGATTTATTGTGACATACTTATCACAATTCATTTCTGACTCTAAAAGTCTTACAATAGTTAAGAGATATATACATATATAATGAATGATCTAGATATATATATATATATATAATTCATAGTAAGAGCTTCTTCTTTACTCATGTTGCTGTTATTATCTTGGTTGGTTGCTTCATCTCTGTGACTTTCGTGAGTACAAAATACAACTTTGGACTGTTAATGGACTTGCTAAAATACTGATATATCGATCATTTTGTTCTTGTTTTTTTTGTTGGGGTTTTATAGGGTTCCTTCCTGAAGAGCTAGATAAGTTGTTTGTAAAGTATGTATATCCAGTGTTCACTCCATCGGTAGGATTATTTGTGGCTGGGACAACTGCTTATGGTGTTCTTAAGTATATACAGAATGAGAAAATGAAGGGTCAACAGTGATGAACATTCGAGCTTACCCAGTTATTCAGTGTTAATGGGTTTTATCTTAGGGCAAGTTATGTTTGTATAAGAATGTAAGATGGGTATGTAAAATTGTACATCGAGAGGTGATTATGTAAAATTTTAAAATCAGTTTCAAGTGCCCATTATCTTTCTTTTCTCTTTTTTAAATCCTAAAACAAAAATCAAGAGTCAATCCAAGTATGTAGTAATGTAACAAATCTTACCACATCTATTTTCACATGTTTTGTTTTCACGTATCAGTTTCTATTTTCATACTACCTAGTTTACCACATCTATTTTCTAAACCACAAAGACTAAAATCAAGACTAGCTCGAATGGTTTATAAGAGTGTATGTTTTATGAATGTATCAGACTAAATAATACTTAACTTGACCGACCATGTGACTAAAGAACTTCTTATTCTTCTTCCCTAAAAGGAAACTACTTTTAGAGACATAAATAATACTTATATTATTAACACAACACAATTATGAGTCACCGAAATTTAGAGGTGAAAAAGTCAAGTTAAAGGGCCCAGGCGCCGTTAAGTCCTTACCTCCCACTAAGAAAACATCGTGCTATATATTTGCTCATTTCTTATCATTGTTTTTGATTTTAATTATCATGATGTTGATTCTTTTCTCTATCATTTCCATTTTTATAAATGTTTCTTTTGTTTTCTTTATTATTATAGTTTTACTTTATAGCTTATTTTTTCTGAGCCTATCTCTCTCACTAACTTTTGTTAATTTGACCCTTTGAATTAGGACTGATTTTTCCCTTAATTTTTTATTTTTTTATTTGGAATATTTTTGTGTTTTATTTAATTTGATTTAGTCTACTTCTCATTGGAATTTTTATTCAGTCTTAAGCTCAGAAAATACACCAACAAATCATTTATACGTATGAAATTTATGGCCAATGCTAAAGAAAATAAATTGTATAATGACATTTTCGTCATTTTTTCTAAAAATTTGATTTTGTAAGAAAATTAAACTCTCATATATTACATTTACACACTTTTTGTTTCGTCAACACATTTAAACACTTTATCATGAGCCTTTTGTTTGTTTCTAGACTGATTTTGTTAAAAGATTATGTGGTTTGTGCTATGTAAAACAATATTGATTTAGTGAAAAAAGTAAACAAGATTGCGTGAAAAAGAGGTAATAAGTAAAAAAGAAATAAAAAAGGTAAATAAGTTATAATTGTCAAAAAATTGCAAAAAAAAAAAAAAAAAAACAGAAACAAAAACATTAAAAGGACAATTATGTTAGGTTTGGATTTTCCACCTACCATCTTTATTCTCACAAATATCTCTTTATATGTCATGATTTATCCTCTTGTCTTTTGAATTCGTTTTCTTACACTCTTTTTCCTAGTTGATGTATATATCAAGATATAAATATCTATCAACACATTCCTCACTTTATGTTTAAAGAGCTCACTACATCACATAAGTCTCAAATTATCCACTAAACTATGATAACTATACTCAAATATGATATATCTTTCTTTTTATACTCCAAATATCATATTTTGTGACATAGACAGTTTTATTTCACTTTATAAACATTTATGTACATGATTAAGAAAATGTTTTAATTTTTAACTAATTATGTCAATACTCAATGTTTTAAAAACAAAATTGAGACTATATTTGCAGGCTACAAAATAATCTTTTAATTATATATTTTTTATCTTTATATTGATTTTTTTATCTTTCATTTCTATAATAGTTTTTTCTTCCAATTACATCGATCTTTTGATAGATGATCTTCACTTGCAAGATAAACTAACTTTATCAAGAATATTTCTGAAAATTCTTCAGTAATTGATAACATATTATTGTTTATAACCCAATCATCAGCAAAAGGTTGAATTTAGAAATTATTAACTAAAACAGTTGTTATATAACTCGTGCAAAATTCAATATAATAGATTCAACAAAACAAAGAAAGCCAAAATATATATTTCGCATCAAGATTGCTTTTTGTTTAAACAAAGACATCATATGTTATATGTAACACAACAACATACGTAACATTTTTCCACATACTTAACTATCATTAATTAAGTTTAATTATGACACAAACCCCATTCTTGATCATCCTTCTTGTGGAACTCAAATACGAAAAGACAAAATTACCCTTCCCAAAATACAAATTTAAACACAAGCAATAATAAACACATTCACACTAATCGAGCGCATTGGGTCCGGTACAGTAACTAATAACGTTGCTCCATAACCACTGGATCAAATAACGCCGTCGGATCCCATTAACGTTATACGTGGCACCACGATTGTCATTCAACATCTGTCCTGTGTACGAACCACCACCTCCAGTTCCATATATACCCTCGCAAAGATCCGCTATCTCAACCGGAGCTACCGGGTCGGGTCCTGCATACCAAGCGTTAACCAACGGATTTGTCGCTAGCTCGGCAATCTCGTGAGCAATCACACTTATCATCCCATCGACTCCAATATCTCCGTTTGGCGATTTCACCGGTTTTATTCCCGGGATATACTCCGGTACGGCGAATGGGTACGCACAAACTCCGGGACAAAACTTCGCCGAGTTTCCAACCCAAGCGTACGGTAACGTGAATCCAACGATGGACGGGAATGTGAAATAGTGAAATCCACAAACCTGACCACAAAAATCCTGAACGTAAACGTCATCGGCGGTGAGGAGGAGATAGAGACCGCTTTTGGGATTTACCGGCAACGGCCGAGATCTGGAAGTGACGGCGGATTTAATCACAGACTGAATCGATAACCGGGTTAAGGATTTACCATGTGAATAGAACCGGTCATTCTTCTCCTCACCGAGACGAACCGTACCGGTTATATTAGATCCGGTTTGGTCAGTGTAAAGCTGTACGGTTTTCCACCACCCAGAGACAGAAGGACGTTTTGATCCAACGGCTGAGATTGAGTTAATAAACTCACGGATAATCTTCTTCTGGGATTTTTGCCACGTGCCATACCATATTGGATGAACGGTGATGTTGTTGGTTAGGACTGGGCCCATGTGGTAACGGAGGCGGACAAGATTCGATGAGCCTTCGAATTTCTTTGAAGGCCCGAATATTTGATCGGAGCCGTTGGTTTGTGGAGGATATGGACGCCATCCGATAACTTGGACAGGTGATGTTAGGAGCACCGTAAGTACAGTGAAGCTGAGTATCACCGGAACTGAATGCATGTTTTTTTTTTTTCTTTGTTTATTTTATTTTAGGGTTTGGGTGAAAGTAAATAATAATTGGAATGAGAGAAGAGAAAAAAAATTTGAATTGATGGACCGACTTGTCTGAAGAGACATGGAGTGGCAAGTAGGTGTATATATAGGATTATTTAATTCAAACTATATTCTTCAAAAATAATTTATATACATATATATGTTATATCATTATTTTTGGGATCATTCAACCCAAAATATAGCATTTTAAAATACACAAATTTCATTTCAGAATAGTCAAGTAGGGTTAGTAAAAATAAACTATATCAAATGAAATATACTATAAAATTTTGGTTAACAAACCATTGTAATGAACATTAAATGTGTAGTATATAATATTTAAGTTGTTAATAATTGGTGAAATGGAATTGATTTAAAATAATATAATGAAATCAAAAGTCCAAAAGAATAAAAAAATAAAAAGTGCAAATAGATAAAATGTTTCGAATTTTAAGAAGGCATAGAAAAATGGGAGTAATGGAGGACAGATGGATGAGTTAAAGTGAGGTGGACAAGTAGGACCCACAATAAGACAAGCGGCGTCATCGAAAACCGTCCGATTATTTTTAATCTGACGTCACCAACCCCGTTCCCAATTGCGCGGGAAATCTACTTCGTTGCTTTAGGGGTAAATATGAAATTTCATCCTCAACTGCTTCTTTTTTTCCGGGTATGGACCTCACTTTTCTGAATTTATTTTTAAAATTAGGGACCACCACGAGTTTTTAAACCGTCGTAAATGTTTATAAAATAAAGTTGTGTATTTTATTTTATTTTATTTTATTTTATTTTATTTNATTTTATTTTATTTTATTTTGTCGTGTTTGGGCAACTTGAGAGGATTGTATTGAATAGGAATATGGCCGTGAACTAGACACTAATCACTAAATTGGCGGTTTGTTTTACACCTAAAAGATGGTTATGTTTTCAACGTTATTTTTTTTTTTACCCTAATTTGGTCTCCTAAATGATAGGTTCATAAAATAATCTATAGCTGTCATGTGAATGTAGCAATTACCAAGTATTTCTTTATGAAATTTTTTAAAAATTATTCTGTGACCAAAATCCTTATCTTAATACAAGTATATATGTTAAATACTTCCTATCTTTAAAAAAAAAATCACAACTTATATTATCATTTTTAAAGGAGTTTTTTTTTTGCAAAGATGTCTAATTAGTTGTGTATAAGTAGAGATATGATGACATATATATAGTTCTGTCTTCACTCTTCACCTACCTCATTATATACGACATATCTATATATTTTGTTAAGAAAAAAAATTGTTCACAACCAAAATATATTGCAGATAAGGTGATACAATTACAAAAATAAATGGATTTATAAGGGCACAAAATCATATGATATGAAAAAATCTCAATGTTTATGCTTTGGTAGTTTGCATGATTTGGGAAAACATAAAAATGAATCAAATTATATCATACAAATAATCAAACTGAGATCTTAAATATGAATCGATATCTAGGTTAGTAGTGTTTTGGCATCATATCTACGTTAATATAAATATTATTTAACATGCATACAATTTGTACTTACATCTGAATTAGTCAGACAACAATGACCAACCGGTTAAGGCTAAACCAACCTAATCGATTAAAATAAAAACAGGCGCCTTATTTAGTGTTACGAATGTCCACGCATGCAGAGTTGGAAAGTACAACACCATAGATGGTAGTAGGAGCAGAATTTGAGAGCTGAGTAACTAAATTTATAATAACCTCATCGCTATCATATGTGAGATTTCAATCTTTCTTTTAGATTTATGGACGATTCTATATCCTTTTTAAATTTATGGGTTTCATGGACTTTACTTTCGTCAATGCATTATTTGTTTTATATTCTAAAACTTATTTATTGTTATTATAAATCATTTTATGATATTTTTTATCTATTAATATCAGTTACGTAGTTTTTTTATAAATCATTCATTTGACTATTATTCCGGTATAAATACGTTTAATTTATGAATAATTGACTGAATAAATATTCATTTTTATTACATAAATATTCAAATTAATTATTTAAAATTTCTTTTCATATAATACTATATATTAAAAATTGTGAACGTTACAAAACCTAACATTGTTTCTACATTAATTATGATTTCCATCATATTTGTTTGTTTTTTTATCAACAAAAAAAAACATATTAAATATTGAGTTTTCTACAATATTACTATCATAAAAGAAAGAAAAAAAGAGATAAACAGAAAAACGAGGTGCTGCTGGAGTATCTTATTACGTAATTCGCATTTGAAGGTTTCGACTTCCAATGAGAATATTTAGAATTTCGTTTTATAGTTTATTACTATTTCGAACTAATATAAACCATCACCAAACAAATATTTCGATAAGCCAACGTTTGTCTTAGTCAGCACAGTCCACTAACTTTTCATTGATAACAAAACTTAGATATAAAATGACTTTAAAATTACATGAAAATGTACATTTGTTATTATCCAAAAACAAAAATAAATAGAGAAGAAAACAAAAGAAACCTGGGAAGGATAAGAGGCTCGGCCCCATCTCAATCGCGGAGCGAATTGCGCGGCTCTCTTGTCAAGGTATATTGATGTGAACATTAATTATTTTAATTTCAAAAAATAAATTCTTGTAAAATATTATAAAAAATCCAAATTAAATTAAATAGTATAGTCAGCATTCAGCAAGCAGTAAAAAGAATCGTACAGCTTAGATTGAAAGCTCTGGTCGAAAGTGGGTCCCATTTATTACACTGACGTTACAGTGACACGGAAGGACAATTACTGACGCCAGACTGGCGACACTTGGCACTTATGTGGAATCTTATGCTGACGTGGCTCTATTGACTCCTTGTTTTAGATGACATATCAACGAATGAATGTGAAACAGACAAACGTCGCGTGAAATTAGCGGGAATTGTTTTTATTCTTTTAAAACCCAAACCAGCGCGTATTAGTTACGCTCCGGTTTAACGTCGGTTATGGTCGTGCATTAAATTGGTTTCATAATGTATTTTGTTGATTTTTAGGTTGTTTCAATATTTTTTAACGTACAATGACTTTTTTGGTGATGAAATTTTTTCATGTTTTCACATTAAGAAACAATTTGGGTTCGATGACTAAGTGACAAGTGACCACGTATTTTGAGTGAAGATATTTGTATTTAAAGTATCAAACATTTGTTGAAAATATAGTTTGCAGTCTCGAGAAGAATGACTTGCTTCTGATGATTTTCTTGACGAGATTAGTTTGCTTCTAAGTAATTTGTTTGGATTTTACATATTTTTATATTCTTGGTTCATGTTAATTTAATCTAGATATTAACAAATATAAATATTTAACTTAAAATCAATTGATAAATAATAAAGTAGCTCATATATTTTATAGTCAAGGATATTTTATCTTATACACATTCTTTAATAAATTTTTTCACGTTCAGAAATTAATATATGAAACTTGTAGGATTTGATATCCACAAATGATAGAAGTCATAATCGAGAATTTTGAGTTCCTAACCGTAACTCATCACAAATGCTTAAACGACTCGGATAATATAAAGTGTTGGACTTTTAGCTTTATTTATTTAATAATGTATGTTTTTTGGGGAACAAAATTAAATAAATGTAATAGTTCTTTAAATAGATTGTGATATTGCTATTTGGGTCGTTTTGTGTACATTAGTCAGAACAACTATTGAAGTTTAAACACAATATTGAATTTATGTGAATTTGCTATTCATTTTGAACTTTATGTCGTAAATGTTGTTGGGATCAATAATTTAGGATGACACAGTCGTGACTCACATGTTTGATTATTACAGGTTCACTGAAAACGACTCAAACCACAAACATTTATTTCAGAAACGTAACAAAAATAAATTTTAAATTTTTGCTCATGAAGGCAATTGAAACAATATCATAATTACTATATAAACCATGATTATATATATATATAAAATAATACGAAAGACCTTTTTCTAAAATTTTTGGTTAAAATGTGATTTTATAAATCTTTATAATTAATGATAATTGAATATTATATGGAGTTCACAAAATAATTTAAATGAGATACTAAAAGAGTGAAAATAGATGATCCGCTTAGAGGTTCATAGATTACTTCTTGAAGAATAATGTTGTAAAAAATGTAGAGTTTAGGGTTAGGTAGTAGTCACTATTACTATTTGAAACAACACACTAGTAGCTGATTAAGACCATTTAAAATAGGGTAGTGATGTGAATCATAATATTTAACTGTTGAATATTTGTAGTGAATAAAAAAAATTGTGCTCAATACTTGAGTCCAACTAAATTCATGAGTGTTGTTATGATTAAGATCTTTGTGATGACAAATATCTGTATCAACTAAATTTATGTCTTTTTTTCTTCATTTTTTATATTTTAAATTATATTATTTGATGAAAGTTTAGCATATATATATTTATTCTATACCAATATTCATCTTCAATAATTATCTTTTATAGTGTCACAATACGAAAAGTTAACGTTTATAGTTGACGGACTTGGAATGGGCTTAAACAATATTGCGTTGCGTACAACAATAATAAATAAAGTTGGGCTCAAGTTAAAAGCTCAACGGTCCAAGTACATTTTAAGAGTTGTAATTGAATTTTATTTTAATAGAAATGTATATATTCTAAATTCAAAGAAAATTTGAAAATACATATACATCTATTGTCAGTAAACTATATATTTTAATTGATGTAATTTAAAAATGAATATTGCATTTTAATTTAGGAAAATACTATAGTAGCACTTTAAACTTTAAATGATTTAATTGACATTTGAAATTTTGAAATTATTTCTCATGTTTTCTCCATAATAAATTCTAGTTATCGAAGAACTGATCAAATTTCTAATAAAAAAATTATGATGTTAATCCGCTAGAATTCTAACAAAACAGCTCCATTAAAAATTTTAAAATTCAAATGGCTATATGAAAAATATATATATTTTAACAGCTTTTCAATAATAAAATCCATCAAAAATTATCCATAAACAGAACTATCTGGTTCCACACAATTAAATTCTCACTAAAATTTTAATTACTCTATGGATAATTTTTTTGTGACAAATTTTACGTCAGAATTTTTAAAATTCAAATGGTTACATTTTGTAGAAAATTTATCAGAAATCCATCACATTAAAATTCAGTTTGAAATTCTCTTAGCTTTCATGTAGTGAAATTTACTGAAAACTAGTTTTGCGGTTTAAAAAATTAGTAAAAATTATTTAAAATTTTTAAAGTAATAGTATAAGATTTTAAATGTCAAAATTGTTAACATCTACCACTTTAATTTAAATGTTAAAAATAAAATTTTCACTAATCTAAAATAAGCTACAGATGAGAACCTCTGTGAATTTGTCAAAAATCAAAATACAAAGATCGAAGCTAATAAGTATTTCGTGTAACCAGAAATAAGCTGCCAATCTCTTATTGTAACAAACCTATATTTATAACTAGAGTGGTTTTTTATTTTTTTTAGTTTCATGGTGTAGCATATTATTAACAAACAACAATGGCACAATACAATGACCTCATCATAACATAAATATTTATAAAAAAACATAATACATAAAGCTGGCCTTCATCGTTTATTCCTAAATATATTAATATCTTTTGTGATTACCATAATGTTTCTTCGAAAAAATAGGGACTTTACTAATAGTTTATACAATTTTAACTATATATATTAAGAGGTTTATATTTTTGAATTCCCAATATAAATTAGGCTGTAGGTAAAATTTTACCATTGGAGGCTGGAAAGTATAAATGAACGAAATGAACACGTCATGCGTATTCAGGCCCAGTGGCCCAAATCGTTGGAAAATAAAACTCATGCGTATTCAGCCATATCAATCCATTCAGTGTAGTATGAAAATGGGCCGTTAAAAAGCCTAAAAGCATTTTAAATGGTTTCGCCAAAAAAAGTGCACCAGCCGGGAATCGAACCCGGGTCTGTACCGTGGCAGGGTACTATTCTACCACTAGACCACTGGTGCTTCGATGTTTTCTATCGCTTTCTATTTGTAATATCAATTTCTCTTGTTTTTGTTGCTCGGCTTATGAGAAAACTCTCGTACAGTCTTCACGTATGCTAACAATCAACTCAGACAAAATAGGGAGTTTACTATATAATTTATACAAATTTTATTATTAGCAAATCTCACTTCGTCTTTTCTTGCATTTGGGTAGATTTTACCTTCTCTGCTTTAACCACATGCTAGAGTACCAACTTGATTCTCCATCCACTACGACCTTCATATGTCACAAAGGTTCCTGCAAAAGAGTTAAATCGAGTTCATTTATCCAACCAAATAATACAACTTGTGAGACTATTAATACTTTAATTCTAAATAAATCTGCATTGCAACGTATCAATAAAACAATAAATAATCGTTGAAATTTTAATTTTACCGTTAAATTTAAATAATGATATATAACTAGTTATAAAAAGTTATTTTCGTTAAAGTGTTTACGAAATCTATAAAACAATATATTGGTTTTCCTTTATTATTAAAAAAAAAAAACATAATCCAATAATAGATAAAATGAAAATATTATGATAATTATTAATATGATCACTCATTGTTATTTCTTTAAGAATTTGTAATAATTTCTCCTTTAAAACTATTCTCTAAATCGCCTGGTTGTTGTGATCTTCTTAGTTGTTTATACACCAAGACTCTTATCATAATGTAGTATAAATATAATTATTGTTCATTAGTCCAAGTCGATATGTCTATTTTTCATTTACACAAAATTATTATCTTATTTTATTTATATAACAAATCTGAAATATTATAAACTAAAAAAAATAGAACATGCATGCCTTAGTCAGAGTGGACCAAGATTAACGAGGAAAAGTTAGTCTACAAACTAACCTACAATAACTGAAAACACAAAAACAAAATCCAAAGATATCCAACGGTTCAGATCAACCACAACAAAATTCAACGATCAGCTTTAAATCATCTCCAAAACGAGAACACACACAAAAATAAACAAAACTGTTAAAACACAAACACAACTTTTAATATTTTTTGGAAGAGAACAAAAGCATGCGACATCTCTATGTCTTTTATCTTCTCTCTCCTTCTCTTGAGAAACTGAAAACTTTTTTTTAAAGTTTAATTCTTTACATCTCCTTTAGCTTCCGAACTCTTCACATTCGAGCTCAAAACAAAACAAACCCTAGAAACAAGAAAATGACGCCGACACAAATGCTACTACATCTTCTTCTTCTTCAACTTCTCTTTTTTTACTTAAGTAACAAACTTGAAGCAGAACCCACCAACGAGTTACAGACATTACTGGAGATCAAAGCAGAGCTAGACCCAGAAGGCAAACACTTACCTTCATGGAGTATTAATGGAGATCCATGTAAAGATTTTGAAGGTGTTGGTTGTGATTGGAAAGGACAAGTTTCAAATATATCATTACAAGGGAAAGCATTGTCTGGTAAAATCTCACCGAACATAGTAAAGCTAAAACACTTGACGGGTTTGTTTTTACATTACAATGCTCTTGTCGGAGATATCCCTAGAGAAATTGGTAACTTGTCGGAACTTACAGATCTTTATCTCAATGTTAATAATCTCTCCGGTGAGATTCCTTCAAACATTGGGAACATGAAAGGGCTACAAGGTTAGTGTTTTTAGTTATAATTAATTACTATAGTTTACTCATTTATTTAAGGCATTGTAGATCTTTGGTTTCTGCAAATATACTTGAGATCTGAGTTCCTTATTTTGAGGGTTGTAGTAGTTATTACACTATTACACTTAATCAAGATTTTGAAAAATTGTTTGAAATGTTAGATTTGGAATTTAATGCTTTATTGATTCTGTATTGGAAATGTCATTTTCATGTCTTTTGTTAGTATTTTTATCTTTTTGTAGTTTTCTTCTAAGACTCTATTTTTCATGTCTTTTTGTAAAAGAAGAAAAGTCAAGAGATTTGTGCTACTTTAAATTTATTGCTTACTGGTCCCATAAGGACTTGAATTGAAGATAAGTTTATTACTTGGCAAAGCTTTGATTTTGATGTTAAATTAGTACATGGACCATGTAGTAGGACCAGGTTTCTAATTAAAACTGAACTTTAAAACATGTTTCTGGTTTTGTTAATCTTAACTTGATTCTCTGTTTGGTCTCCATTGTTGTCTAGTTTTGCAGCTATGTTACAACAATTTAACTGGGAGTGTTCCAAGTGAGATTGGTTCACTGAAGAAGCTTAGTGTTCTTGCTCTTCAATCTAACAAACTCACTGGTGCTATACCTGCAAGTTTAGGGGATTTAGAAGGTCTAGAGAGGCTAGATCTGAGTTTCAATCACTTATTCGGTTCTGTACCAGCTAAATTAGCTAGCCCTCCTTTACTTCGAATTCTCGATATCCGCAATAACTCACTCTCTGGCAATGTACCTGTTGGTAATTAAACTGATCCCTTCATTTGTTAGAAATATCAAATCTTTGAGATGGACTTTATATGACTTATTTGTGTTGTGTGTTTCTCATTTTGGTCTATGTTTGATAGTATTGAAGAGACTGAGTGAAGGTTTTGCTTTTGAGAACAACTTGGGGCTATGTGGAGCTGAGTTCTCATCTTTGAAATCTTGTAATGGCACAGTTCATGAGGAACCTAAGCCTTACAGTGCAACTGTGACTGGTGTTCCATCTAAGGATATAACTTGTAATGGAACAAACTGCAATGCTCCTCCAAAATCTCATCAAGGTTCAATCTTGATCGGTTTGGTTGTCTCGACCATCGCTTTGTCTGCTATTAGCATTCTCTTGTTTACACATTATCGCAGACGTAAACAGAAGCTTTCAACTACTTATGAAATGTCGGATACTCGTGTTAATACAGTAGGAGGAGGTTTTAGGAAGAACAATGGTTCTCCATTGGCTAGTCTTGAGTATTCGAATAGTTGGGATCCGCTTTCAGATAATAGAAATCTTAGTGTATTTGCTCAAGAAGTTATACAGAGCTTTCGATTCAATCTTGAAGAGGTTGAAACTGCTACTCAGTATTTCTCAGAAGTGAATTTGCTTGGAAGAAGTAACTTCTCTGCTACTTATAAAGGAATCTTGAGAGATGGTTCGCTTGTGGCGATCAAAAGGTTTAGTAAAACCAGTTGCAAATCTGAAGAATCTGAGTTCTTGAAAGGACTTAACATGTTGGCGTCGCTGAAACACGAAAACTTGGCTAGACTAAGAGGTTTCTGCTGTTCAAAAGGCCGTGGAGAATGCTTTCTCATCTATGATTTTGCTCCTAATGGAAATCTAATGAGCTATCTTGATCTCAAAGATAGTGATTCACATGTTCTTGATTGGTCCACAAGAGTATCCATCGCCAAAGGCATCGCAAAGGGTATGGTTCTTTATATCTCAAACCAGTTTGTTAGTGTTCTTGATTCTTCTCTCCATTTGATCTTTGTTTATGTGTTTGATGTGTGTGTGTTTAGGCATTGCTTACTTACATTCATATAAAGGAAACAAACAAGCATTGGTTCACCAAAACATCTCAGCCGAGAAAGTCCTAATCGATCAGCGATACAATCCGTTACTCTCAAACGCAGGCCTCCACACACTTCTCACAAACGATATTATCTTCTCTGGTCTCAAAGACAGTGCAGCAATGGGTTATCTAGCTCCAGAATACACTAACACAGGACGTTTCACCGAGAAGTCCGATGTATATGCTTTTGGGGTTGTTGTGTTTCAGATAATCTCTGGGAAACAGAAGGTTAGAGATCTGGTTAAGCTTGGCACTGAAGCTTGTAGGTTCAATGATTATATAGATCCAAATCTACAAGGAAGATACTTTGAATACGAAGCCACAAAGCTAGCGAGAATAGCATGGCTATGTACTCATGAATCACCTATTGAGAGACCGTCCATGGAAGCTGTTGTTCATGAGCTTGGGAACTGTAGTAGCTGTCTCTGAGAAGTAGACTTTTAAGATGTACCTTAGGAATCAAGTAAGGGTTTGTTTAGTTGCCTTTTTCTTGTGTTTAGGGTTTAGAAAAAGGTGATTTTTCCCTTCTCATTGTGTTGTAACGTTTTTTTTATTTGTATGATTTGTTGTGTTAAGTTATATTTATGGGCACTTTGTTATTAGTATTTAATATTACTGGATATTTTATGGTATTTTGTTAATTTTTTCCTTTTTATTTTTATTTTTACTTTTACTTTTTTTTATGTTATAAAGATAAAAAGGGACATTAAGTGACTACTAACATATAAAGAGTTATCAAAAGATTTTAGAATGGTTTAGACTGGAGTTGATGTAAATTTGGATGTGAGGAACACATATATGTCAATAAACTTTATTTTTTTTTTGTCAAAATCTTATTTATTAGGAGACTAAGGAGGTGTTATTGATTTGTTAATTTAGGTAGAGATAGGAAGATTTTATTTTTTTTAGAGATTCTAATGTTATTCAATTAGGATTTTTGAAAACTTTATTATAGTTTGGTGTTATTCAAGTAAAACAAAAGAATTTCAATTATCAAAGTATTGCAGATTCATGATGTATTCTAGAAACTATTTCTATTATTAAATTAACACTTTTAATTCATCCACATTATATAAAATATTTTCGTAAGTTTTATTTTTTTATGATTAAAACTTAAATTCTGTTGATAAATAATATAATGTTGTGTAATGTGAATATTAATCAATGATATAAAAAATGAATGAGTTGTTGGTTTTCTATTCACTAAATCAGTTAACATAAAATAACACAACAATTAGAGAGAATTATGAATCCTCTACATCAAAGGATTCTAAAAAAAGAAAAAAAATAAAAGAAGAAATTAACACAAAAAATTATCATTATTAAAGAATCATGCCTACGGATAAATGTTAATAATTCTATTTTTTGTCAATTCATCAATCAAACAAATAAATTGTTGTAGATATTTTTGTGTGTTTAATTCTTAATAGAAATCTGTAAAATATGAATTTATAATAAGTACAAATAATTAATATTTCTAAATACAAAAAGGAGAAAATAATAACAATTAAATAAAACCAAACAATTATGAACTATATTAACAAAAAAACTCTAAACTTTCTAGCTGTACTAATCTGCATATCATCAAAATCTTTTATCCTTTATGTCATGAATAATTAATTCATAATCTTAGCTCTTAAGACTAGTCTTCCCATAAGGCACAAAATATCATTTGCCCAAAAAAAAAAAAAATCAATATAAATACTTGAGACTTGGTCAAAAAAAGATAAATACGAAATAACTATAGTCGTGACGTGCACATATATATAGCTACTAAAAAATCAGAGTAATCATAGCCGTCCATTTCTCCTCAACCGCTTAATCGGACAGTAACAATAGCTTTGTATCGATCTTATAACAAAACCATTTTTTTCCAGTTTCATAGAAACGAATCAATCGGAGAAGAGATGGGGAGTACATATTGTATCCTAGGAGGATGTATAGAACAAGCAAGTGTTGGTGTGGTTGAACGTTGGGGTCGATTTGAACATATAGCTGAACCAGGTTGTCATTTTTTTAATCCTCTTGCTGGTCAATGGCTCGCTGGTGTTCTCTCTACTAGGATTAACTCTCTCGATGTTAAAATCGAGACTAAAACTAAGGTATTTTGGTTGACATCATCGTCGTCATGGTGAATTGTATTTGATTTGATGTTAATTAATGGTTTTGGGGGTTGTAGGATAATGTGTTTGTGCAGCTGGTTTGTTCGATTCAGTATCGTGTTGTGAAAGCTAATGCTGATGATGCTTTTTATGAACTTCAAAACCCTAAAGAACAGATCCAAGCTTATGTCTTTGATGGTATAATCTTCTTTTTGAATTTTTTTTTTAAAAATTTTCTTTTGATTCTTAATTTCTTCATTTGTGATTTTTTATAGTGGTTAGAGCTTTGGTTCCAATGATGACGCTTGATGCTCTTTTTGAACAAAAGGGTGAAGTTGCCAAGTCTGTTCTTGAAGAACTCGAAAAGGTAACATTCTTGATGTTTTATATCAGTTTGATTGATATATCAGCTGTGAGATTCTTGATGTTTGAACGTGGTTTTGATTTTGAGCCTTGTTTAAGTGTTAGTAAACGTGATTTTGATTTTGAGCCTTGATGTTTTAATGTGGTTTTGATTTGTGTTATCAAGTATTATATGTTTGGATTGCATAGAGAAATGTTAGTTATTCGAATGCGATATAGAGATCTGTGTTTTTGCCTTTTTGGGATTGGTGGTGGTGAGCTCTGTAATGAATATTGTATAGAGAGCCTTGCTTAAGTGTGTTATCTATCAAGTATATATGTATGTATTACATAGAGAAATGTTAGTTATTTGAAAGCTATATAGGGATTGGTGGTGTTGAGTTGTGTAATGGTCATGAATATTGTAATTGTTTGTTCAGGTGATGGGTGCTTATGGATACAGCATTGAGCACATTCTAATGGTTGATATTATTCCTGATCCTTCTGTACGCAAAGCCATGAACGAAATCAATGCAGGTTCGGTCTCCAATGATTCTCTAAGCATTGAAGAAGCATACAAAGATTTGTACTTTTATGATTATTATTACAACTCTTTAAATCAGTTAATTTCAAAGTTTCATTTCTTCTTTTTACTTCTCAAATCCAGCACAAAGGCTTCAGCTAGCGAGTGTTTACAAAGGAGAAGCAGAGAAGATTCTCCAAGTGAAGAGAGCTGAAGCAGAAGCAGAATCCAAGTACTTAGGTGGTGTTGGTGTAGCTAGACAGAGACAAGCAATCACAGATGGATTGAGAGAGAATATATTGAACTTCTCTGACAAAGTAGTTGGAACATCAGCTAAAGAAGTGATGGACTTGATCATGATCACACAGTACTTTGACACTATAAGAGACCTTGGAAACTCGTCAAAGAACACAACAGTGTTTCTCCCACATGGTCCAGGACATGTGAGGGACATTAGCGACCAGATACGTAATGGTCTAATGGAAGCTGCTAGTGCTCAAGTCAACGATGAATAAAGGAAGAAGATTCAAACACATCAGGTTGTGTGAATCGAATTTGTTGCTTTTGGTTTCTTTTGATTATAATGTTTTATCAGTTTGGTGATTTTAAAGTTTGATTTGATTTTGCTTTACATGGTGAGATTGGTATTATTATTATGGTATATATATTAATAACCATTTATGGTGCATATCTTATTGACTACAGCTACTTAGTCACAGAGACATACATAAGAATGTGAATAGATTTAACAAAGACGAGTTAATAAACTTGAGTAGAGTTTTAAAATGAAGAGTTGATTGAAGCATAGAGTTTGAAGACACACACTAAGTTTAGTACTTCTACAACAAACCACTTAGGGATACAAAGAAAGAAACAAGTCAAAGAACCCTAAATAAAGATTACATCTTCTAATAATAAACTCAAACTTCTTCTTTAGTAAGAGATCTCTGGTTTAAGAAAACAACTAAAATCTGAAAAAAACCCACATTACACTCTAAAGAATCTAAAGGTAGGAGCAACTCAAGATCAAGAATGATCCTGAGTGTCGGATTACCTCATTCAACTTGGAACCTCGGTATCAGATTCGCTATGTCCTCCAAATTCTCCATCATCTTCACCTTCTAAATCCTCTTCTTCTTCATCATCATCATCTTCTGGAAGGGAAGAGAAGAGATCCTTGATATGGTTAGCTGTGTTATTCGAGTAGTAACCACCATGGACCGGGTTAGTGCTTGTTGGCTCATGAGAAAAGGACACAGGTGGTGCAGACACATGTGGTGGCTGAATAACAACGGGCTTGGTGATCCCATATCTAGCCTTTGGATCTTCCGCTGAGCCACCAAATGAGATGTTAGAAGCTTGTGTTGTTATAGGCATCATTTGTCTTTCCTTTCGTTGTTTCTTTATCTGATGTTGCTGCTGCGATTCCTCCTGACCCGCTATAAAACTCCCAATCATTACCTGGAGCACATACAACAAGGCTAGGTAAACAAACTCGACTCCATTAGAGAGATCAAACAAACTCATCATGTTCTATGTAACTTACCTGAACAGGACCAGCTGCGATAAAGAGACCAGCAAGTCCACCACCAAAGACACGACCATCTGGTCCAGCAAGAGAAACACTCATCCCACCAGCTCTGCTTCGAGTTCCTCCACTCTCGCTTGGTGTAAATGAACCCGTCAAAGAAAGAATCTCAAAATGTCCCTAAACCACAAATTGGTAAACTAAACTTAGTAAAGGAAAAAGGTTGTAAAGAATCTAAAAGAGAGTAAAAGCGAGAAAGAGAGAGCAAACCTCATAAGTGAGAGTACCACCAGATGTCAAAGATTGACGAAGTGTAACATTTGAAATGGGACCATTTGCTGAAAGAATGCAAATAGCACGAGACCCTTGTTGAGAGAATGTCATTATCTTCATTGTCACGTCCTGTTCACAATCAATTAAAGTAATCTCCAAGTTTAATAAGCTTGTTACTAATGATATTAAGATCATTAAACTAACATGATCCTCACAAATCAAACACAAGTAAAAGAGAAATATCCAAGACTGACCTCACCAGCATTTACTGTGAGTACATGAGGTGTAAAACTTGGACTCACATATTCTGTAGTTCCTCCTCCTCCTCCACCTGTAAAACATCAAATGCATCAGAAATAAGATAAAGCTTGTTTCACTCTCATCTAATAATAGTTATTGTTAATCTCCTTCCTAATTGGACTCAACCCTTTTCACACAATCCAGTTTACTAGACAGTAACATTCACTAGCTTTTATTATAAGACAAAATCTTTGTCCTTATTCCAACTTTATTTTAAGTCAAAAGAGATCCATTACAAGACCACAAAGAGATGCCTAAACAGTTAAAATGAATAAAGACATTACCAGAACTGTTGTCAAATTCAAACATCTGAGGATTTTTGAACAAGCTATTGCTGCTATGTTCTCCTCTTCCTTGTCCACGTCCTCTTCCTCTTCCTCTACCTCTTCCTCGTTTCCCAGAAGAAGTAAACCCAGTTGTCAATGGAACTGAAGATGAGATAGGCATTGGAGAAAGAGTCACAGCTAATGAACCATCAGGATTATATTTTCTTGGTCTACCTCTCTTCTTCTTCTTATTCAACTCAGAAGATGAATTCTCAACCGGCATTGTTAAGCTAAAAGGAGGAGCAACATTCTCAGACGAAGTAACAACGACGGTTGTGACTGTGTTGTTAGTAGATGAACCAACTGGGAAAGGATTAGGGTTTTCAGAACGAGGTGGGTCCATGTGATAACCAATAGAAGGAAGAGGAGGAGCTTCAAGTTGTTGTTTCAGACCAAAACTAGTTGTGATGTTGTTGTTGTTGTTGTTGTTAGTTCCTTCTCTTTCTTCCATAGATTCTGTAAGTAGAGATTCCGACAATTAAGGAAGAAGACCCAACAAAAAAAAGATATAATCTTTAAAGACACAACTCGAATCTTACTGATCACGACAGATTCAAGCTTCACTTTTAAAGTAAAGAGTTAAGATCTAGAAGACGACGTAAGATTCAGAGATAAAAAGGGGAAAAAGAGTAAAAAAATTGAAGTTTTTTTTTTTTGGAAGAGTTTTTGAGAAATTAGTGAAGAGAAAGATTAAAGCTTCAATGGCGGAATTTTAATTTCAGAGGAAAAATCTCCTAAAACATTCATAATTACCAGCAAAAATGAAAGGTTTTTTTTTGTTTTTTTTCAACGGGTGGGTTAAGTTTAGGGAGAAATTTCTTTACAGATGTGATAAATTAGGGTTTTGAGGAGAGTTGGGAAAGAGAAAATAAATATTGGAAAAATAAATCTAAATTAAATAAGAAAAAGGAGCGTATTTTATTAAATTATTACATTTTTATTTTTGTAAAAATTGAGAAAAAAGGAGAGTGAAAGAGAGAGAAACGAGAAAAGTGTAATTTAAAAAAAAAATTGTAATAATGGTTTCAATTAGAAAATTCAAAAAAAAATTACAATCCTCTCTCCTTACAAGTCTTGGAGTTTGCGATACAGCTAAAGCTTAATTAATTAAATAAAAGTTAGTTGGGGAAAATATTTAATTATATACAATTGGACTTGATTTTTGAGATAATAAAATAAAAATAAACATTTCGGTCATGTAAAAATATCTAAGTCTTTGTTGACTATAACCAAACATGTTGACTGAAATCTTTGTCTAAACCTTTGTCTAAGAGTGATATGGTTCCGACACTCCTTGCCAACATTATCCAACTTTCATATTCGGTTCGCTTTCAAGTTTTGAGTACATAAAATTTACTACACATTCATTCACTTATTTTTGTCATTTGAAATTCCGGTTTGGATTTTTTTCTTTTTAGGTTTGGATTTGGTTAGGTATTTTTGGCCAAGCCTAATACTCCAATACACATTTTTTCTTGTCAGTCTTGAAGAAAACATACGTGCAAAAAAATGACTACTAAATAAAAAAAGCCAATCATATAATTGACCTTTACAAACCAAACGACATTTAAATTTGAGTTTTACAAAAAAAAAAACAACAACAACGACTTGATGAAAAAAAAAGGATAATAATGATCAAAGCAAACCAGATTGTATCATAAAAGCAAGTCTTCGTTCCTCAAACGAGTACTCAACATCAACCTCAAGCTTTTCAGACATCACTCTTACATTGTCGTTAAATGGTGTTGCAGCAGTTTGCATTGGTACAGAGACTGTTGCTGGTGTTGATGGGATTGGAATCATTGCAGCAACGTTCTTTGGTGTTTGCATCATCATCATCATATTCATCATTTTCTCTTCTTCATTCTTGTTCTTGACAGGTGTGGCAAACGATGAGATCTCACTTACTGCTGCTATGTTGGCTTTTGAAGCAACCACTGTAGTAGAAATGGGTGAGAAAGGTTTACGTATTAATGGAGATTGCAATACTTCAGAAGGATTCATTGATTGTTTTCTTGAAGGAAGTCCTGCTATATCAAGTCCTCTTCTTCCTGCAGCAATTAAACATTGCAATTAAGAAATATACTTCAACACTAATGATGATGAATATTGTAAGACTCTCTTAGTTTAATTACCAGTTGAGAGTACTCCATCAGTGTGGCGATGATCTGTTTTCTTGTTAGGTTTAGGAGTTTGATGCATTGTTGCTCCTAAAGAAAGTCTTCGATTGGTTGCTGCACCACCAGTTGACATTCTTGGAGCTTTTTTACCAAGTGGTTTTGATGGGCTTGGTTTTGAACCGTAGAGTGCTTCTTGTTCTGCTATGAGTTGTCCTTGGAGCTTCTTCTGATCCTTTAATATGTTGTTGCATCATATGGACTTTAGTTATAAGGGTCAAGTTTCAGATGGAAACAAACAAAAGGAAGAGTTGTATTTACCCGTTGGCGACGGTGTTCTTCCTCTCTTTCTTGTCTGAGTAAGTTATACTCCTCAAGCATTGAAAGTAAACGGATCTAGAGAATTACAAAAATGGTCAGCAATGACATAGTAAACAATAATATCATAGAGAAACTTGATAGAGAGTTCATACACCATCATAGAGAAATTCAATCCCCTTCTCTTGTTCCCAAATTATTGTCTTAGAGGCCAATGCTTCAACCATTCCTGGAAGCTTGTTGACAAGATTACGAGCTTTTTCAGCACGTTTGAGTGTAAGATGAGCTCCTCGTCCAGCATTGTATCGATTATCGTCCTGTAAATTGAAAAAAAAAATCAGATAATGTAACAAAGTTTGTGAATTTTAAAAGTTTTTTGTGTGTTTGACTCTAACCCTATTGTATTCTTCAAGCCAACTTTCTTCATCGCAGGCAGATAACCATTTCTCAACCTTTTCAAGTATCTCTTTTCTACTTAAAGCTTCTTCTTTGATCTTAGATATATGTTGCTCAAGATGCTCCAGGACCATTGTAGCATCTATAATACCAGATTCTATTGCCGCTATAGTCTGATCAATAGCACTGTCTGACACTGGCAACATGTGTGTTTTCCTACAAATGTCTTCTAATTCTGACCTTTTCTTCAGAACAAGTTCTTTCATTTTACTTGCCTTTACCTCATCCAATCGGACAACTTCTGCCTCAACCTGTATATGGTAATGAAAGTTATGTTATGTTTTACAGATATGAACATCAAAAACCTTAAGTTATAAAAAGCTTGGTCATAGAGTTATAGAAATTGTGAAAATTTTAACCAAAGCTTACGTATTTTATGAAGTCTTCAGAGAGACTATTGGCTTCAGTTATTTCATGTTCTGATGCAGCTATATTGCAGGTAATATGCTGATACTCTTGTTGCTCTTCTATGGGTGTATCCATCAAATTCCACAGCTCCAACATGTTCGTTGCTAGATCTTGAAGCTTCATTAAATTCAATAGACAACTATGAGAAACAACAGCATAGGAAACTCTATATAAATAGCCAAAGTTTTTTTATCATTTACCCTTTGCATTCTCTGTATCTTGACCTCCCTCAGTTTCTGAACTGCGTTCCCCAATTTGTCAATCGTATGATCACTTAAGCTTCTTGGTCCTTCTGGATCACTTAGTGTTGGATTCACTTGGCCAACAACTTCATTGAAATCCATTCCCAGTACTGAACAATGGGAATACAAGGCACACAGGTGCTTTCTAATTGCCTCAACACGATCACTCTAACGGATACAAAACCATAAAAGTAGTAAATAAATGAAAGTACAATCCAATAGTTTGAATAACCAAACAAGATAAGAAGCCAATTATGCACTTTTCCAATTTACCTTCTCCTTCTGAAGTGCTTGCAGCTGACCGTGTAACTCTTCAAGCTTTCTCATAGACAAGTCAGTCTCATCGACAAGTGATTTAGAATGAACATGTTCTCCTTGACCTTTAATATCATTAGTAATACTCTCTATTTCTTCAAGGACAACTACAAACTGGTTTCTTCGTTCAATTTGCTTCTTTTGCATCTCTTCAAGTTCAGGAAGAATCTTCGCAAGCTCTTGTTTCAAGCTCCCAACGCTTTGATCAGACTAAACACATACACAAAACAGGGTCAAAATTTGAAAAAAATGCATAAACATAGACACTAAGGTTCCACAACAAACCTGTTTAATATGCACAGGACGTTCCCCTAAAGCAGAACAGATAGCAGCAAGTTGAGCTTCAGCATCAGCAATAGCTTGTCTAAGCTGAGCTCTACAACGATTAGCTTGGTCAACTTTTCTTCTGTAAACTTCTAAACATTCACGTTCAAGCTCAAGCAACATCTTATCTCTATCAGTTTCTGTTTCTCCAACTTCATCCCAAATGATCTAATATACATCACAAAACAAGATCACATAAGGACTTGGAAAGATAACAAATGAAAAGACTCTTATACTCTTCCAAATAAAACCTGAAGTTCGTATAGAAGAGATCCACATGTTGTCTCTACTTGAAGAATCGGATCCTTTTGAATACTTGCCATTTCGAAATGCTTCAGCCTGTACAAAGGGAAATGAAACCCTAATAAACTTGAATGATACTTATCTAGCAGCTAAATTGAAGAAATAAACATTCAAATTCAATGCAAACAATGGAATTAGAGAGTGTTATTACAGTTTGTAATGAATTGTTTTGATAGCTAATTGATTCTCCAACGAATTTGGGGGAAAGCAGATTAAGAAGAAATTGAGAGATACTCAAATACTTGCCTGAAACGAGAGATTTCTCCAAGAGTTTCCAGAATTAGATAATGTGGAAGTTTGATCGATCTGTCACTGAAACTGTGCGACTAGTAAATGGAAGAAGATTATCAGATAAACCCTAGATCTAAGTTTCTTTGGATTAAGAGAACGAGATAGAGAGAGAGAGAGAAATAGAGCCGTTAAAGAGATGTAAAGGTTTTGGTGGATTAAGAGTTATGATGACGAGATTTAGAATTTCGTCCGTTACCGAACTTTTGAATTTCAAAATCTTTTGGGACATATTAATCGAGTGCGTCGCGGTTTCAGTGGACAAATAGATCTTCTCTGTTCAGATATTTTACTCCGTATCAACGGTTGAGAAGATCCGACAATTTTATTTATTTATAATTAACCTGTTTACCAAATGGGTCTAATAGACCTGTGTATTGGGTAATTTGAATTTCACATTATTCTAATAAGGTGGTTTAGAATTCGAATACTATCCAATTGAATTCAGACAATATTAGGTTTAAATTCTTTGGATTTTAATCAAAAAATTTAGATTTTTATCAAAATTAAAAATTAAGATTTTAAAAATTGTAGACTATGATGTTTAAAATCCAAATAAAATCTAAATATCCAAATTTGATCAAAATTTTAAATTACAAATTTATGCTCGTATTTAGTAAGTAATAATATCCAAGAGTAAATGTTTAGTGTTTTCTAAAAAGGAGATATTTTAGAATACCTCATATGGATTAAGTCATAGTTTAGACTTTAGCTGTTGTCTCTTTCTCATCGTCTCGTTGTGCCTAGCTCGAGCGTCGAACATGTCTCGCGTTGCATACTAATTGCCTTCACGGACCACACGAACTACAAAAGCCAGGCAGTGTACCTATTCTTTTCTATATAATATATAATTATCAAACGTTCTCCTCGATTTTGCCAATGAAGCTTTATTATCAAACGTACATTAAAATCTTATAAACAAATTTACGAACTATTTATTCCACCAAATCTCTTTGAATAAAAAAAAAAGTGTTAAGTTACATTGTATGTAAAAAAAACAAAAATACAAGTGACAGTAAACTGGGTTTACAAGTAATTAATAACCATATAAATCAAAAATCTTTAACTCAAAAACTAATCCGTGGTATGAATAAATTCTCTTATACGTGTGTATATATAATATATATGCTTCTAGATCAAGATGATGGTGTACTTTGTTTACCCTCAAAATCTCTCCTTATAATCTCCAAAACCATCTCATTCCATGTATCCACTGCCCCTGGCATGCACCAATGCAAACAGTCTTGTGGCGGAGGCTGACCATCCGGTCCACGTTTTGTAATCTTTTTCGGGTCTGGACTCCTGTAAGGACCAGGATGACCATCATGTCGAAACCCGAAAGCCTCAGTGATATCCATTAGCTTCAGTTTCTTTGATTTATCTCCGAGTTTATCATCCGCAACAGCTCGGTGAAACCCTGTTGTTTGCTTCTCATGCATTATATCCGTAAACCCGTTTTTAACTAACTTCCCTGGAGAAATCGGCTCTACTTTACCAGTGCACGATCCACCGGTGTTCCAAGCACCGCCTTCATAATGATCAGGCGACCAAGTTCGTAAGATGGTTAGACCTTTATAGTCTGGGTGTTTAGCCATTGCCTTTATGATTGTTTCTACAGAGATACCAAATGCTTCAACATTGTTAACCTTTTCGGGTTTTGATTTGTCTGGCCACCATAACTGGCCTCCAACAATCTCGTCGTTTAGAATATAAACAGATTGTTTCGCAAACCAATGACCTGATGAAAGTACAACCACATCGAATTTCGGAAGAGCTTCGATAATACGCTCATCAGGTTGGTCAAGCTTAAGTTTAGTTACACCTTTAGGAGCAAAACTAAATGGTTCATCAAACTGATGAACAAGCCAAGATGACCATAACCGAGCTATCATTACTGATGATGACCTAAAATACCATCTCTGCATCTTTCGACTCCCACGATTAACCGGAGTTTCTACCTAAACAACAAAGTTTTAAACCATAAAGGTAAAAAAAACAAAACTATTGTAAGTAGCAATAAGCTTGCCTGCCAAAGAAGACACATCATAGACTCCATTTGATTACGAGCTACAGAATCACCAATAAAAGCTAATGTTTTTCCTCTCATTAGCTCGAGAAATTTCTTAGCATCGAACCGTGGAAGATCACATTGAGATGGTTTCCATCTCCAATTCTCATAATTCTTGTCAGGTCTACCATTGCCTTGACAGTTTTGCATCTGTGTTATAAGAGGACAAGAGTTGTTTGTATACAATGGTCCCATTGGATCATAAAACCAGTTACCATCATATAAATCACATTCTGAAAACAAAATCATAAAAGCTTCAATTAGTCAATTAATTAAGTCATTAATGCATCATTAATGTATCATTAAATAGCTAATTAACTTAATAAAGTAACAATACCTTTCTCTACTGAATCATCTTGTGTAGCTTTTTCTTCTTCTTCTTCATGCACTGAAACATTTGAAGAGTTTGTTTCTTCAACTAATGGAACATTGATAGAATCTTGAGATTCATTGGGAAGTAACTTATCATTTGTCAACAATGGTGGTGAGGTAGAAACAGGATCTATACTATGATGAAATTGGACATTTTGAGTGGTCTCTGTTCCATATAAATAGCTAGAAACAGAGGAACCAATGGGATATGTGAAAAGAAACAGAGAAGCAAAGATGATGAGAGAAACTAATCCACCAATAACAATTGCAATTGAAGACACCTTTCGAGGAAACAATGTTTTTGTAATTCGAGGAGAAGCCCATAAAGTCATGATTTTTTCTGCATTAAACCTATTATATAAAAAAACAGAGGATTACATAAACTTGGGTTTCTTCTAATCACAATAAAGTTTAGATTTTTATGATTTGTTTACCGATCTATCTTAGTTAATTACAAGATGTAGTTTTTTTTTTGAGATTGATTAGAGAATGGAATCAAAGTAAACTTACATTTAGAATTGAAACCAGATGAGGAATGTTATAAGAAAGCTTTGATTTGGAGATGGATTTAATTCAATCGAGAGGATCTGAGAGTTTGAGAAGCGTGGAAACAAGAACAATGGTTTGATGAAGAACTAATTTACCAAAAGTATTAAAACTAGATTATATTATATATCTAGACTATTAAAAGAAACAACTCTTACATGAAGCCACATTTTATCTATATATATAAAGTCACCTACCTCGTCTTCTAACATTTCTATAAATTCTTTTTTATTTTGTCGACAACATTTCTATAATTCAGACATACAATTATTATTTAACTAATTATTTCACTGTATTGTCTTTTTTTAAACTGTTATATTTTATTTCATGAATCATAATATTTATTAAATATATTATATTAAAATATTTCTGATTAAAAACAACATAGATATATTTAATATTTTTTATTTTGAAAATAAAAAATATTTAAATATACATACAGTCATATTTATGGTTTATATAACTGAAAATTATTCATAGAAAAATAATAAATTAGTCTGATGGTTGATTTATTATATATTATTAGTTTTATTAAATTTCATCACAATCATAAATAAACCTTCTATATTTTATTACGAAGCATAAATATATGTATGATGACAAAATAGGCGTTTGAATATGTTTGACAACAAATTTTTAGACAAAATATTTTCAAAAGTTGAATGACAAATTTTTGTTTTTTGATACGTAAGAATATATGTTAGAAAAGGTGAAAACGGTATCATGCAATAATTAATTTTCCACCTTATAATAAAAAGAAAATTCATAAAAGTTTATTAATTCTCATATCATATCATATAACTTCTATAAAATTGGCAGAAAAATCTTAAAACAAAATTAATGTTAGATTTAAACCAAATTAAAAAGTGGTTACTAGTAATTTAGAGAAAAATATAAAAAATATTAGTTTATTAAAAAAGAATGAATGCTTTAGGATAAAAATGAATGGACATCAAACTAAAAAATAAGAGGGAAAATATATAAGTATGATTTTTCAACTTTGAGTTTGAATTTATTAAAATTATTTTTGGTTTGATTCTATAAAATGTAAGTGTGTTTTTTGTAAAGATAAATATAGGCTGATTTTCATGTGATTGAGTTAAAGTCGTAATTAGATATCAAATATTAAATGATTTCATCTAAAGTTTGCTTAATACCTCACAAAGTTTTGTATTTTTGTAGCACATCTTATTTACGTTAAAAAAAATGTCTTAACGCAATCAAATAGAAGTGGCGACTAGAAATAAAAAGTTGTATATTTTATATTATAAAATATTATAAATACCCAAAAAATGAGCTGCCAAATTCTTTAATAATCATTTGTTAATTTTTGTATTTATTATTTTTTTGTTCTCAAGATATTCTATGAGAAATGATAATTTTGTTACTTAATTTGGAATTTCTTCATTATTTAATTCTTTGATTATATGCCTACTAGTTAAAAGTCAACCAAACAATCATGTCAAATCATGCTTTCTCTATTGTTATCAAAATTGTAGAGTTAAATTTCTATGTATATGAATATTAAAATATTTAGAACCTAATTTTTCATCTTAAAACTTTATTAAACTCCTAAACTTTTTACATTTAAAAATTATATTGATTATTTGATCTTAATGATTAAAACTATAGTTGTTGAGTTTTGTTTTAACATGTAAATTAACATCGTCTTATATAGAAAACATAGATGTTTAAAATCTTATAATTGGATATAACTTGACAATTATTTTTAATGTTATTAGATTTAAAAAAAAGCATAAAATTGTAATATTCTAATCACTAATAATGATATAATTTTCATCAGAAAGACTATATTCCAATAGTAGTTCTAATAAAATAATAAATTTTTAGTGATCGGAGATTTAGAACCATTTAACTAATCAAACCGACTCATCTGAAATTTAGAATGTTCTCTAGATTTAAATTTCATGGTAAAAGTTAATAATTAAACATAAAAAATTTTAAAAACCGTTATTAATGTACTATTTTTTGTATTCTACCAGTTGACCGAATAATAAATTAAGATAAATAAAATATTTAAATTTTCTATTTTAAAATATTTTTGTTAAAAATAATATATTTAATTTTGAGAATATAGTATTGTTTTGTTTTTTGACCTGTAATATTTTTTAAATCCATATATGCTTTTATATTTTTTTCTAAGTCAAACACAACTAACTAATTATTTTAATTATTTTATTTATTTATTTCTTTATTTATAATTATGAAGGATGATTTTAAGAAACAAAATAATGAAACTTATATGTAGCAAGTAAGATTTTCATATCAAATTTCATATTGAAAGCATTATATTTTACGAAAAAAGAATCTATGATGGCTAACAGATAAAATATATATGATGTTTTAAGAAGCATATTAGGATACAGGAGAAAAACATAATCTTATCAATAAGATTTTAGTTTTTTATGAGTCTATTTAACAAAAAAAGAAAAATTTATGTGTAAGCATTGGTTAAGAATCTATGATTTCTAATTTCTACAATTGTCTTGAATTTCGATTCCTAGAATTTACAAAATAATTTCAATGAATTGTAGGGTATTGTAAGATGTCGTTTATCGTGGTATCAAATATTGCAAGAAGAACTACGATGATATTGTCATCATCGACAAATATTCATCATATATTTAAATCATATTTTTTTTAAACGATGATGTAAGATAACGCGGGGAAAAAACAAATTTTTATAGGCTACAAGGCTTTTGTTAAGAAAACATCATCACTTCACTTTTTTCTGAAATTGTGTTTAATTTTATTTGTTTAGTTTAATAGTGTGCTGGAAGGGATTTATCATGTATAGTATAAATTCTTATAATATAATAAGAAATTTGATGCTAAAAATAATTTTACTACACTATATATTTATAACATTATATATTAGTTTATTGATTCGGAGGATATACAGATAGTTTTGTTTAAAAAAAAAAAATCCAAAACCTAAATTAAAAGTTAAACCCAACTCAAAGGATTGATATTTAATATGTATGTTTAAAGACCCTAATAGAATAGCTCTCACTCACTTCCAAGTCTAAATTCAATTTCAATTTTGAATATCTCTAAATCCCTAGAGATTTTAGTTAGAGAAGATGAGTTTCGCGGCTTTCAAAATGATGCATTTGCCGACCGGCGTCGAGAACTGTGCTTCCGGCTACCTCACTCACTCTATCTCCGATTCAACGGTGCAGATTCCGATTATCTCCGGCAACGATCTTGAGGACGAATGGCCTGCTCCTAAGCGTGGTATCGGTCCATTGCCTAACGTTGTCATAACTGCTGGAAATATCCTTGAGGTTTATGTGGTTAGGGCTCAAGAGGAAGGAAATAGTCAAGAGCTGAGGAATCCTAAGCTTGTTAAACGTGGTGGAGTTATGGATGGTGTCTCCGGTGTTTCTCTTGAGCTCGTCTGCCATTATAGGTACGTGTTGTCCAGCAAATTACTTCTTATTTGGACTTTGATTTCGATGTGATTGGTATTGGATTGTAGATTGCACGGTAACGTTGAGTCGATTGCGGTTTTACCTATGGGAGGTGGCAATTCTTCTAAGGGAAGAGATTCGATTGTATTGACATTTCGAGACGCCAAAATTTCAGTTCTTGAGTTTGATGATTCGATTCATGGCCTTCGAATGAAGTAAGTAAGAGTGTTTCTGCTTTTGTAGGTTTAATCTATAACAAACGATTTCAGTGTTGTATCTGTGCTGAGGTTCATTTGCTTGCTCGATTGCATTAGTATTGAATTATTTTTATTAAATGTTTAGTGTGCAACTGGTGTTATTGTCTCTTTGTTTCTTCTAGCGATGAAAGTTATGCAGCATTGGCTCATATACTTGGCTTTAAACAAATACTCAATGCATATGTGGTTCTGTTTCAGTTCAATGCACTGTTTTGAGGGTCCAGATTGGCTTCATCTGAAAAGAGGAAGAGAGTCTTTTGCAAGTGGCCCCTTGGTAAATGTGGATCCTCAAGGTAGGTGTGGCGGTGTTCTTGTTTATGGTTTGCAGATGATCATACTCAAGGCTTCTCAGGTTTGTTTTTATTTGGGATTCTTTGATAAACTTCGTTTTATCTATTACTTCATCTGCTAGAAGTCTCCAACCTTCATTCTTTTCTTTTAAGAGCTTTATGCCGTGGGTTTCCAGGTTGGCTCTGGACTAGTTAGAGATGATGCTGTGTTCAGTTCTGGAGGGACAGTTTCTGCTCGAGTTGAATCATCTTACATAATTAACTTGCGTGATCTGGAAATGAAACACGTCAAAGATTTTGTTTTTCTACACGGTAGGTTTAGCAAGCTAGGTTTCTCCATGAAGATCCAGCTATTTTTTGTTTGTTTTTAGTTCTCGTGAGATCTCTCAATCATTAGCTGATCATAATATTATAGCTTATCTCTGAATCATAACTGTATCTCTTTATATCTCTGAGTCAGTAGTTAATCATAGTATCTCTGAATCAGTAGTTAATCTTGTTGATGGTTGTTTCCTTGAGTGGATCTAGCTTACTAATTTGTTGATTGTAGATGAAATACGATAGCAAACAACTTGTGTATTTCCTCGCTTTTTATTCCTGAATCCTGGTGATGCGTTTTGGTCATGATGACAGTTTGCAACAAGAGAAAATGTATTGTTTATTTGAATTTTTCGATAGCTAGCTTTGGAACTTTGGATATTCTGGTTTTCCAAATAGGCATGGTGTGAATAAACTAAGTGGTGTTTCTTCTTTTGTTCAGGTTATATTGAGCCTGTAATTGTCATCCTTCAGGAAGAAGAGCATACTTGGGCTGGGCGAGTTTCATGGAAGCACCATACTTGCAAGCTTTCTGCTCTTAGTATCAATACGACATTAAAACAACATCCAGTCATCTGGTCAACTAGTGTATGTTCTTGATTTTCCTCTAGTATCTGAAATAATTTTCTACCCAAGAATTCAAATAAGTGAGTTGCTTGAGTAATCTATGTTCTAAGTTGAGAGCAGAAGTAAGTCATATTATTGTACATTCACTGTTGTTACATGTCTAGGCTTTTAACCAGCTATTCAGAAATCAGAAACATGCATGCTAACTTTTTCTCTATGTTTTTTTAAGAATGCTCAAAGGTTTGAGTAATCTTTTTTTTATGAAAAAATTCCTTAAAATAACAAGCTACTTTATGCTTACTGGAAAGATTGAATGAAGTATTGAACCTACTGAATAGGTTCCTTCTGCAAACTCTAGACCCCGATCATACTTATTCCCATTCATTTGGTATTTTCCAGAATCTGCCTCATGATGCCTACAAACTACTAGCAGTACCATCTCCTATCGGAGGTGTTCTTGTGTTGTGTGCAAATACAATCCATTATCATAGTCAGGTTGGTGATATAACTCAGCTTTTGGTTGTTTATTTTTTTGAAGTTCAACTGTTTCCAGCCACTCCACTCCACCCGTTTGATTTGAGATACCATATTATTTTGTAGTCAGCCTCCTGTGCTCTGGCACTGAACAGTTATGCTTCCGCAGCAGATAGCAGGTACAATTTTCTCGCACACTTTCCACTCTTCAAAACATGCTCTCCGCTTTAGAATCCTTTACATTAGAATTAACTTTCAGCACTTGTAAAACTATGTTTACACTGTTAACCATATATCGTTTTCTTTGTGTGTCTGATTTTTCTCAGTCAACAACTTCCTGCATCGAATTTCAGTGTGGAACTCGATGCTGCCCATGGAACCTGGATATCGAACGATGTGGCCCTATTGTCAACAAAATCCGGGGAACTGTTACTGCTGACACTAATATATGATGGGCGGTAATATATTTATCTGTTTTAAATTTCTGCTGATGCTTGTAAATATGACTGCAACATTAGTTTATAATATGTGAAACTGACTGCTACTTTCTTTCTTGAAGTGCTGTACAGAGACTTGATCTTTCCAAATCAAAAGCCTCTGTGCTTGCTTCGGTTAGTCAATGTGTTCTTTCAGCATATTTGTGCTTCAATTTGATTCCAGTTCGGTTAGAGAATCCCTAAGACAATATACCAAATTTCTTGCAGGACATTACTAGTGTTGGAAATTCCCTTTTCTTTTTAGGTAGCCGGTTGGGTGACAGTTTACTGGTACAATTTTCCTGTAGATCTGGGCCTGCAGCATCATTACCTGGGTTGAGAGATGAGGTGATAGTTTAATCTTTCATAGGCTGGTCAGAGTATCTTTTTCTTTTTAATGTTTATCCAGAACTTAAAAAATTTCTTGCCTAATTTTATGCAGGATGAAGACATTGAAGGTGAAGTTCATCAAGCAAAACGTTTGCGGATATCTTCTGATGCTTTTCAAGATACAATTGGAAATGAGGAGCTTTCATTGTTTGGTTCAACACAAAATATTTCCGATTCAGCACAGGTAGCAAGTTCTGCCTTGGTTAGGGTTTTTAGAGTATTCTGTTAATATTCGGTCATATTCTTAGAAATACTTTTGTGAAGCCACTTCTTCTCTACTATTAGATGGCATTACTATTTGCTTTGGGTTCTTTTGCAGAGCATTCTCCATTTCGTTTTCTGTGTGTGCTTTCAGTTGCAAAATTCAAATTTTGTATGTTGAACGGAAAAGTACTTTAGTAGTTTAACTATTGACAAAGAGTAGTTTGTCATTGCAAAAACTGCAGCATGTATCATGTCAATAAGAGTTATCAATTAGAATCAGAGAGCCTGTGTTCTCCTTTCCATGAAGTTTCTCATGTTTTCTTTTCCAATAAATGCAGAAATCGTTTTCATTTGCAGTGAGAGATTCACTAGTTAATGTTGGTCCGGTGAAAGATTTTGCGCATGGCTTAAGGATTAATGCTGACGCAAACGCCACTGGCATTTCCAAACAGAGCAACTATGAATTGGTGAGCCGTTTGTTTAGTAGTTCTTATATAATACTAGCCGTTGAAATGTTTTTTAACATGCTTAGGATTGTTATTCAGAGAAGTCTATTTTGAAGTTTTCTTTCACTCAACATTGAAATCCTTTGTTCCACCACTTTTACTGTTGACATGTTTGCTTTGTATTTGTTTAAAATTGTAAATGCCAAACTAAATATCTATATTTTGGCGTGTAGGTGTGCTGTTCTGGTCATGGGAAGAATGGGGCTTTATGTGTGCTTCGGCAGTCAATTAGACCGGAAATGATTACTGAGGTATGCCTATATCCCAAAAAATTCTGGTATATGAGAAGAATGGGGAATGTCCATTTAGTTTTAAACCCTTACTCCCATTACTATGACATGGATAGGATTTTATTTAGTATGCATTAGTATGTAGTGAGCTGTGAACAGACTGTAGTATTAGAACAATCTCTTGGGTTTATATCTTTCACAGTTACTATCCACCACTAGAGTATTTATCTTTCTAGTAATGATCTAGAAAAGAAAAGTGAAAATTATTATGTTCGAAGTGTGAGCGAAAAGGGGGGTTCACTTTAGAAAAAAGGGATGTATCCTATCTTACTTATTAACGCTCTGTGGCCTAGTCTCTTTGATCCTTACGAACCCTTTTCCACATGTTTTTGTGGGGTAGGTTGAACTTCCAGGGTGCAAAGGAATATGGACCGTCTATCACAAGAGCTCACGTGGTCATAATGTTGATTCATCTAAAATGGCCGCTGATGAAGATGAATATCATGCCTATTTAATTATAAGTCTGGAGGCTCGCACGATGGTATATTTTGCTTCTGTGTTTTGGTCGTATTTCATTAGATCCTCCTATTGTCCACAGAAATACCTTCCATTTTTGGCTTTTTCAGGTACTTGAAACTGCTGACCTTCTCACAGAAGTCACTGAGAGTGTTGACTATTATGTTCAGGGAAGAACAGTTGCTGCTGGAAATCTATTTGGAAGGTAATGCCATATTTTGTTTTTGTTGCATCCTTTGAGATATGTTTGTTACAGAAAGCAATATTTTCCTTTACAATTATCAGTTTATATATCCCCATGTGCTGTCTACTAAGCTCTATCCATGGCTTCTTTCGAGTCTTTGAGTTGTTTCTATTTCATACAACTGTAAGAGATATACTCAATAGTATTATATTAATTCCCATCTTTCTTTTTCAGACGTCGGGTAATACAGGTGTTTGAGCATGGTGCCCGTATCCTGGATGGTTCTTTTATGAATCAAGAATTAATCTTTGGAGCTCCTAATTCAGATTCCAGTTCTGGTTCTGAAAGTTCCACTGTGTCATCTGTTTCAATTGCTGATCCATATGTTTTACTTAGAATGACAGATGACAGTATCCGTCTTCTTGTTGGAGGTATTTGTTTGGAAAGTTGAATATCTTATTGCAATAGTTGATCGTAGTCTATTAACTTGAGTATCTTCAAATATTATACTCGAGATGCCTTATACGAAACTTCGAATTGCAGATCCTTCGACTTGCACAGTTTCGATAAGTAGTCCATCTATACTTGAAGGCTCCAAAAGAAAGGTATCCGCCTGTACTTTGTACCATGATAAGGGACCAGAGCCATGGCTAAGGAAAGCTAGCGCTGATGCATGGCTTACGTCAGGAGTTGGAGAGGCCGTTGATAGTGCTGATGGTGGATCTCATGATCAGGGTGACATATACTGTGTTATCTGTTACGAAAGCGGTGCCCTTGAGATATTTGATGTGCCTAGTTTTCATTGTGTTTTCTCCGTTGATAAATTTGCGTCTGGAAGAAGCCACCTCTCTGATATGCCTATTCATGAGTTAGAGTATGAACTCAACAAAAACTCTGAGGATGGTGCTTCTGCAAGGAATGAAGACATTAAGAGTAGAAAGGTCGTTGAGTTAGCTATGCAAAGATGGTCTGGGCATCATACACGCCCATTTCTCTTTGCAGTATTGGCTGATGGCACAATTCTTTGTTACCATGCTTACCTATTTGAGGGTGTTGATAGTACCAAAGCGGAAAATAATGTATCTTCAGAAAATTTTGCTACTTCAAATTCCTCTGGCAGTTCCAAGCTTAGGAATCTGAAATTTCTACGCATCCCCTTGGACACATCGACACGAGAGGAGACTTTAGATGGAGTTGCATCTCAAAGAATTACCATGTTCAAGAATATTAGCGGCCACCAGGGTTTTTTTCTTTCTGGCTCAAGGCCGGGGTGGTGTATGTTGTTCAGAGAGCGACTTCGATTTCATTCACAGGTATAATACTTTCACCTAAAGAGGATTGTGTTTGTTGTATCTAAAAGAACTGAAACAATTCTTTGACTTCAATCTTTTGGGTTTTTTTTGTTTTACATTTTTTCGAAGTTTGTATGGTTTTTCTTGTTCAAGTTCCTCCATCTCATGCTATCACACTTTTTCAGCTGTGCGATGGATCAATTGTGGCCTTTACCGTTCTTCACAATGTGAACTGCAATCACGGGTTCATATACGTCACATCACAGGTTTGATAACGTGTCAACATCTTATCTGTTGTTACCATTATGTTCTTAGTATTGTAGCATCGAGACTCACAAGTCCTTGGAGAAGATAATTCGTTTCATATTAACATATACCAGGGAATTTTGAAGATTTGCCAGTTACCTTCAGCATCAATCTACGATAATTATTGGCCAGTGCAAAAGGTAATTTCCATTTTGTTATGTGTTTAATCGATTTTGCTTACCGTTATGAAAAATAATAAGCATATGAGGACTAATCAAGTTAATGCCTGATATTTTTGTGTAGATTCCTCTGAAGGCCACTCCTCACCAAGTTACTTACTATGCAGAGAGGAACTTGTACCCACTGATAGTATCATATCCGGTGAGCATGTTAGCATGATAATATGTTCTTAATTTTTCTACTTAATCCAAATTGCATCTCTTTGGTTGCCTTGAATGAATTTGGAACTCTTTTGGTGAGATGGGACAACGTAAGATATTTAGGCCTCACATGCAACATTGGTCGGGTGATTGTCTTTGAAATTGAAATCTGTTTCATAGGTTCCCTAGGTTATGTGGAAACTGTGTTGCTCAGCTCCGAAATTTACCCTTTTCAGTATCTTGAATTTTTCTTGATGCAAATGATCAGTTTTACCCTTCTAGAGAAAGCTTCAGAAAAAAGGTCTCAAGAGCTCCAATTTGTAATGGATTCCTCTCATATTTTCATTTATGAATAGTATCACGATTTTGATTTAGTTCCTTGGCTGCAGCAATACTCATAGATCCTTCGCTTTGTTTGATAGTTGAACCTGAACTAATGCAATGTTTGTATCCTTGTTGATTCATTTTCTTTTTGGTGAGAACAAAGGAAGTTATGTGCTAATTATACGTATTACCTGTCTATTTGTTTGATCAGCATTATTTGATTTTTTTACTCTAAGACAAGTGATATTGTTGTTCTTTCCTTTTTGAAGGTCAACAAGCCATTGAATCAAGTTCTTTCGTCACTAGTTGATCAAGAAGCTGGCCCGCAGATGGACAACCATAATCTGAGCTCTGATGATCTCCAACGAACATACACCATAGAGGAATTTAAAATCCAAATTTTGGAACCAGAAAGATCTGGCGGCCCCTGGGAAACTAAAGCCACTATTCCAATGCAGAGCTCAGAACATGCACTCACTGTGCGAGTTGTCACACTTCTTGTAAGTTGGCTACTATGCCTCCCTAATGTCACAACGTTGTTCTTTGCCTCTATGGCATGTCTATCTTCTCTATCTTTATGACTTGATAACTAATCTATTATATCTCCATGTTTTAATTGCAATAACTAAGCCATGTTTTCGTACTACTTGGGGTGTTTCAGAATGCAACCACAATGGAGAATGAAACACTTCTTGCTGTTGGAACTGCGTATGTTCAAGGGGAGGATGTTGCTGCAAGGGGCCGTGTACTTCTTTTCTCTTTTGGAAGAAATGGCGATAATTCTCAAAATGTGGTAATGTTTAGTTGGATCTCTTTCCTTGTTTTCATTTTTTCATATTGGATTTTCAATTTATTCTAAAGCCACTTTTCAATAGGTTACTGAAGTCTACTCAATGGAGCTGAAAGGTGCAATATCAGCTGTAGCCTCCATTCAGGGTCATCTTCTGATATCATCTGGTCCTAAAATCATCTTGCACAAGTGGAATGGCACTGAATTAGTTGGTGTTGCCTTCTTTGATGCTCCACCGCTATATGTAGTCAGCATGAATGTTGTACGTTTTTCTTCCTTAACCAGTTGGCCTAGTGCTGTGTTACTTTTTTATGAGCTAACTTCTCTGAACCGACTTAGCTTGGCTCTGAGGATCAGTTTTCTTCTGCGTGATCATGCTTTATTGCACCATGTTAATGTTTTCCTTTACTGGCAGGTAAAAAATTTCATCCTCCTTGGTGATGTTCACAAAAGCATTTATTTTCTTAACTGGAAGGAACAAGGTTCCCAACTTACCTTACTAGCCAAAGATTTCGGATCCCTCGATTGTTTTGCTACAGAGTTTTTGATTGATGGAAGTACACTTAGCCTGGCTGTCTCTGATGAGCAAAAGAATGTCCAGGTTAAAATCTCTCGTATCTTATCCCCTTTAGTGTGTATGTGATGAGATCAGTCCTTACTTATATTCTGAAATACCCTTTGTAAAAACTGACTTTTTTTATTTGATTCCCAACAGATATTCTATTTTGCACCAAAGATGGCTGAGAGCTGGAAAGGTCAAAAACTACTCTCAAGGGCGGAATTTCACGTCGGTGCACATGTGACAAAGTTCCTACGTCTACAGATGGTAGCATCTTCTAGCACGGATAAAACGAATCGCTATGCTTTGTTATTTGGTACTCTAGATGGTAGTTTTGGTTGCATTGCTCCACTCGATGAGCTCACATTCCGTAGGTTACAGTCTCTTCAGAAAAAGCTAGTGGATGCTGTTCCTCATGTTGCAGGTCTGAACCCACGCTCTTTTCGTCAATTCCATTCAAGTGGGAAAGCTCGACGATCTGGGCCTGACAGCATAATCGACTGCGAGCTATTATGCCAGTAAGATTTCTTCTGTATTCTATATGTTCAATCAAAGTAGTAACAGAGCCATTATAATAAGACCCTTTGGTTTTTGAAAAACATTTTGCAGCTATGAGATGCTTCCACTTGAGGAACAGCTTGAACTTGCTAACCAGATTGGAACAACCCGATCTCTTATTCTCTCGAACCTAGTTGACCTATCTGTTGGAACCAGCTTCTTGTGAAGGTCATAGAAAAGGGTTGATCGTACTTGAATATGTAAAGATGCTGTAAAACTTATGGTAACACAATCATGTAACTTTGATGTTTTGTAGCAGTTAGTTTATGTTAAGAGATTCTTCTTCATTCTCTGTTTGTTTCATGTCTACTTTGAAGTTTACCTTTGTGATATGGACAGTTAGTTGTTACAACTTTGTTTAGTTTTTGAGTAATTTTACATTTTATTAAAAGAAAATGTTGAGTGGTAATTAATAAATGGGTTAGTGGAATAGTGAGAAAATGGTAAAAGCAAAAAAGAGTGATAATTGTGTCCATTACACAAAGAGCATACACGTGCACATATTCACCACTCCACACTCAAACTAGATAAAGCAAATTAGAAGAAAAAAAAAAGTGTTTAGTTTAAAAACAAAACATAATGATAGTAACATGTTATCACTTTCCATCACCGATCTAATCTTGTTTTTCACCTTTCGGATGTTTTGTCTACCAAAGTAATAGCATTTTTACTTACTACTTTTTTTCTGTTCCTTTTTACTTCCTTCTTTCTCCACTATTGAAAATTATGGATCGTTTTGAAACTCAGTTCGTCTGTCAGAATTTGTAAACTTGGCACGTATCAAAATACTCCACACCCACGAATCCAAATTTTAAATGAGTGTTTTAGAACACCACAAAATATATATAGGTACAACAAATTGGCAAAAGATGAATGACAGGCCATAAACGACCAATAAATAATGTATCATCACAAAAGAAACAACATTGTACATAATTAATCTTTACTCACATCCTATTCTCAATTATTCTTTAAACGGCCAATAAATATTACCACCTTTAACACTGCCTGAAACAGCTGTTGATTTAATTTACAATTTACACACAAAGAGATTAGACTAAATTTGCAAACTAATAAAAGTTTTATTTACCAAAATGGAAGAACAAATAATTGGAGTAAAAAGGGGAATGTTGGTGAAATGCTTAGCAGCGTGGCTGTGTCTCACCTGTTGTAAGTCAGCCATTTCTTCTTTTGTCTCCTTTTATGATTGGATTGAATCTATTTTGCTTCCTTTTTTCATCTTTTTAAGTCATTTTTACTTTTTATTAGCTCACAAAATTTCTTTTCTTATATTTCATCTGTTTTAGAAAAATATGATGTTTAAGGTTCTTTCTTGTTTTAAAATATAATACATTCTTATATTTAGTTTTATTGAATTTGTGTGATTAATAATATTTTAAGTATGTTTATAATTGGCTGATTTTTTTTTAATATATATATATATATATATATATATTATATGATATTTTAAAAATAAAAACAACTTAATGTCCGTAGTTTTAGTTAAACATAGGTTATATATATATATCAATAGTTATTCTTACATCTTTCATCAATTATTTTTTAAAATTCAATAGTAAATTAGTTAAATATAACAACTTAAAAAAATGGTCTTCTAACCAATAAACTCAAAACCATAAACACAATGAATTATTCTAGTGGTCAATGCGATACATTTAGAGATAATGAATGATAAGCCAAGATATAAGTATATATGTTCTGAAATCGATGAGTAGAGTAGGCTTGTGTTTTAAAATCTATGTTTATTTGGTCTATAATATCGTATTTAAAAAATTGCGGCGTGTACTGTTTTGAATGAAACACGTTTTTTTACACATCAATTGTGTTTTTTCTTTCTCATATAAATTTGTACAATAAATAAATGTAAATGGCAGACAAAATTAGTTGAGATGATAAAAAAAAGTTTTACTGTGAATCGGGTCAAAGCAGACAAAAACGCTGTGTTTTAGGGAAGCGTTTTCAAATCACATAACCCAATATCTCTTATGAAGCTTCCTTCTTATTCCAACTCCTCAATTTCAAAGTACATGAAAGTATTCAATTAACCATTTTATATAGCATAAGCATAAATAACATACATAGTTCTGATAGATTTTTTGCCACTGATTTTCATACATTGTTTTTTCTTGAAAGACCTATGAACTGAAATTAAAATCTTATGGTTATATTATTAACAAGAGACCATCGGTATCGACTGCATCAATTAGGGTTTTAAAGGTATATTTAATGATTAGTGATAGACACCAAACTCGATTGATAGAGACAATTGTTAATACATGAACATGTTACATGCATGCACTTAATGGCTTTTTTTTTTTATCGAATGACATGTTTAATACTTTCTATGTTACGCAAATATAGATAAAATATGTTAGCCAAGTTCGTGGAAGCATCCTATTTATCAATGTTTTTACATTAGGTTTGTGATTTGCACATAAGAAAATGCAATTTTTATAGATTGAAATATATATATAATTTTCAAAGATTTATCATGGTCTTGTGTTATGGAAAATAATTATTTATTACAGGATATATTGTACATGTAAAATTATATATCAAAAATTTGAGTAACGTGAATATACATTGTTCATCATGTAGATGTTAAACATGTAGAACCATGTTTATAAAAAAGATTTTGTCCTAAAATCATCCCAAATCAAATTTTTTTTGCATTCTTGTAATTTATAATAAGACCCATATATTTTCCTCCCAAAATTTATTTTTGCAAATCCAATGTATATAGATAAAGTATATATTATTATTTTTTAGAAATATATAAAAATAAATATTAAAAGATGAGAAAGAGAAAGGATTGGGATTTTTGGCTGTTGATTTAACGACAAAACTTGTATTCCTCACAAATGGTTTGCCTTACCAATGGTTAGCATTCGCATGCATCTTCCAACTTATATTTTAATTATTATTGTCGTTAATATATTAAACTATCATTATGATAATGTTAATGCCTTTGTTACGCCTTTTTTTGCTCCTCATGTGCTTATTCAACCATATTTTCCAAATCCAACTTAATTCATATATCTTTTTCCATGAAAAAAATTATTGTTTCCGATATAAATAAGTTGTTTACAATAATATTTTAAATCTTTAAATTATTTTTATTAGTAGTTTAAATTCACTATTTGAATAAATTTATTTGTAACGGTGAACAAATGAAGATAACAGTGTCTTAACTATTTGAATAAATCAAATAATTTCAAGAATATCTCATGAGCATGCAATATTTTTAATAATTGTAATTTGTGAAGAGAATATGAAAATCATTAACAAAATATTTTAATTCGACAACAAAATGAATTTTTTTATTTATTTAAATAACACCAAACTTTAAAAGAGTTTTCAAAAATCACAATTAAATAATTGTGGAATCTCTAAAAAAATAAAATCTCCATAACGCCCCTTAAGAATTGTTGAAGACGACTCTAGTTGACATAACACATCTTAACATTCCTTCCAATCATTTAAATAATTTAAACGAATAACAAAAAAAATCAATTATTCTCAATAAATAATATCTTTTGATACCAAATAAAATAAAATAAAAATCTAAAGTGTAATGATGAATTAAACACCCCACGAGCCATTAACACATCAACTTTTTATTCCCTTAGAAACTATAGATTATATCTCTCATTATCTCCATTACTCCTTCATATCAATCATTCCTTTACTCTCTTTACTCCAAAACCACAATGGCTCTCGAAACTTTTTTAATTAAACTCAAGAACGCTATTTCCTCTACCAAACCTACTTCTCGTCGACCTCTCCGATCATCTCCTCCGATCATAACCACTACCTCCGTCGGAGTTTTATCATTTGAGGTGGCACGTGTTATGACTAAACTCCTTCACCTTACTCATTCTCTTACCGACTCTAATCTCCTTAGTCTCCGAGATCACTCTCTTTCTTTAGAAGGTCTTAGCAAAATCGTTACTGGCGATGAAAACTTCCACCTTAGCCTTCTTTGTGCTGAGCTCGCTGATAGTCTTGCACATACCGCTAATTCTGTTTCTAGACTTAGCTGTCGCTGTTCTACCTCGAGCCTCCGTTCTTTCCAACGGTTATTCCATGAGTTTGCCGACTTGGGTCATGACCCTCATGGCTGGGTCATGAGTTGTAAAGATACAGAAGCTAAGAACAAGAAAATCGAAAGGTAACCAAATTTGTTAAAACTTAAAACATAAAAACAGAGCAAAAACAGAGTAAAAACAGAGTCATTGAGATTGTATTTTTTTTCTTGTTCAGATATGTGAGTGTGACGACAGCTTTATACAAAGAGATGGAAGAGATGACGATTCTAGAGAACTCTCTGAGAAAACAAAGTTTACAGATTGGGATCGAGTTCGAAGAAGAAGAAGACTACGAGAACAAGAAAGATGTGATGAAGGTAATGGATCTACAAAACAAGATTGAGAGACAGAGACAACATGTCAAGTATCTAAAAGACAGATCTTTATGGAATAAAAGCTTCGACACAGTCGTATTAATTCTCGCCAGATCAGTATTCACAGCACTCGCTAGACTCAAATCAGTCTTCTCCTCCGTCGTAGCCACTGGCTATATGAGCCCAACGGTAGTTTCTTCTCTATCTCGCTCTCTATCTTCATCTTCTTCCTCAATGAATCTCATTCACCCGAGCCCAAACGACGAAGAGAGAGTCAAAACGACGTCTTCTTCTGCGTTTCTTGAAGAAAGCACAAGACTTTTAAAACCACCGGAGACAACTCTCGGAGGAGCTGGCGTGGCGCTTCACTACGCGAATCTGATAGTTGTGATGGAGAAGATGATAAAACAACCGCAATTAGTGGGTCTTGACGCTAGAGATGATTTGTACTCGATGTTGCCGGCGAGTGTGAGATTGTCGCTTAGGTCAAGGCTAAAAGGAGTTGGATTCACAGCGACGGATGGTGGTTTAGCGGCGGAGTGGAGGACGGCGTTAAGTCGGATCTTAAGGTGGTTATTACCGTTGGCACAGAATATGATTAGGTGGCAGAGTGAGAGAAGCTTCGAGCAACAACACATGGCGAGTGCAGTGAATAGTCAGAACAGAGTGATGTTAGTTCAGACACTTATGTTTGCTGATAAAGTTAAGACAGAAGCTGCCATTACAGAGCTTCTTGTTGGATTGAATTACATCTGGAGATTCGAAAGAGAGATGACTGCTAAAGCTCTGTTCAATCTATAGTCTCCTCCTTTTCACACTTTTTTTTTTTTTTTTGGTGGGTTAATTTTTTTTCTTGGTTTAGTTTGATAATTTGAATTATGAAAATGATAAAAGTGAATTTGGGTGGGATTATTTTTCTTGGCTTGAGATATAAAATATGTAAATGAAGATGATGTGATGTGTAAAAGTGTAGATATTTAAATGAATTTGCGTGATTATTTTCTTATAGTTCTCAAACATATTAAAATTAATTTGAGTGATTGTATACATGCCACAATTGAAGTTGTTCTGTATATATTTTTCTAATGTAATTATAGTCCTTAAATTAAACTTGTATAATTTATACCTTAAAGTTCCACATAACTGATTGACAATGTCGTTTATTGCTAGTTTAGAATAGACACAAATCTACAGCTCGTTAATTCTTGAAGGTTAGTTCAGGCTTGATAAGCTAATACACTATCCACCACTTTCTTCTTTGTAAAACTTAATAATTCTTGTTATAACAGCGGCAAAGTAAAGACTTGACTTTGGGCCATAAAAAAAGACAAACCCAATAGACAATATAAACAAAGGCCTTACCGTTGCCGTTTTCTTAAGCCCATCCAACACGCTGTTCGCAAGATATACCGTAATGAAATGGTGAGTGTTAATCCATAACTCACAACTAAAGGTATCAATTGAATTTGTTTGTTCAACTACTGGGTTGGTGAATCTGTCATAAAAAGTTTTGTATTTGAAGAAAAACATTGCTTTGTATTGGATGAAAAAAAGAAATTCGTCCAAGTGTTTCCTAATATGAGAAATCAAAATTGGGTTGGGACTCAACTACTATCTTGTTCATACCCACATTACAAACCTCTATAGACATTGACAGCAGATTCAATTCAGTTGAAAAAAAATATAAAGATAAGATAAATGGATTAGATTGTAAAAAGTTAAGTGGAAGAGTTATAATGACACAAACTAAAGTTATATAGTCAACAATATGAAGTGGATCTACAAGTTAGGTGACACCACACCAAATGGTTTAGGTAAATCTTCATGACATATCAAAGTTAGCTCTAACCTCACAACACGCACACTTTGGTTTACTTTAAATAAAACAAAGTGGTTTCAGTTACTAATACAACATCTCATTGACTAATCAAAATCAAACCCATTATAAAAAAACTATAAATAAAGAGAAGTACCACTTACGAGAGAATGAGTAAATGTTTGTAATGGAAACCAAAGAAACAAAGCCACCTCGAAAACAATTGAGACAGCCTCCTTCTGTTCCTTTCGTTTGGGAAGAACGACCTGGCTACCCTAAGAAGAATTGGCAACCTTCACTAGCCAATTTCGTGCCTTCTCCTCCTCAGCTTCCACCGCCTGTTCCTGTCCCGGTTAAGCTGGTTACATCTGTTCCTTTCCGTTGGGAAGAGACGCCGGGAAAGCCGCTACCTTCTTCCTCAAATGACCCACCTCAGCTTCCACATCCGCCATTGGAAATTACCACCACGATGACTCCATTACCACCTCCGGTTTCAGTTCCGGTTAAGCTGGTTACTTCGGTTCCGTTTGATTGGGAAGAAACTCCTGGACAACCATACCCTTGCTTTGTTGAGGATACAAACCCACCTGAGCTGTTGGATCAACCACTACCACCACCTCCCATGTACGGTGAGGTTGAAACCAGCAGTGATATTTATGATGACGCAAGCAGCGATTCTTTCAGCTCTGTGCCATCTCTATTAGCAGCAAACAGCTCGGTTTCTATATCCGGTGCTATAGTGGTGGATGAATTTGATGAAAACATGCATAGAGAGACAAGCTCCATGCCAACGTCACCAGCTTATGAATCTGATGACAGTAGAACCAGTTACATGACAGGAGCTTCCAGCCTTGTGGGAACTTCGTTCTTGGAAAAGCTCTTTCCACGTCTTCTTCCATCAGAAAATGTCAAAGCTGCTGATTCTAAGGACGTACAGGCATTTTCTCGTCCGTTGCATGAAGAAATGAAGATGACTACAGATACTGACAACATGAACATCAGCTTTCCTGTGAGGACACCACAGACACTTGGGGAGCTGATAATGATGAGCCGAAGGAGAAGTTATATGAGAAGAGCTGTTGAAATGAGAAAGCAATATCCTTCCAAGGTAATACTCTTAAATAATCAGTTCTTACATTCTCTTCCAAAAGCCAAAACTATATATCACATTCATAATCACAAAACAAATATTATGAAATGTTAACACTTGCCTTGATAAATAAGCAGAAGTTTACAAAGAATGAAGCTGATAACTGCTGCCTCTTCGTGCCGGGCATCAAAATGATAGAAGGACTTGAGTGGAAAAAGTACCAACCAAGGCTAAAGCTCATTTAGAAGAAAACACATACAAAGTTACTCACCCGGAAACAAAAGAAAAATCCGGATCTCCTTCTCTTTTCATTGACAGGAAACTTGTATATGCAGTATTGTAAAAATAGAGACGATATTGAACGTCAAACTCTTTCTTCTGTAAAAAAAAAGAAAGTTAAATCTTTCTCTTCCAGAGCTCTAATAATGTTCCATGACAATGTCACAATGCTGTACTGACCTAAGTTCTAGATGATTCAGCAAGCTTTCTGATCCGTTCCATGATTACTGGGATATCTTCATCAGCTAAAGCAGTAAAACAGCACCTAAACCAACCCGGTTCTATACAATAACAGGCTGTTCCTGGAGTGGCGTTAATCTTAGCAACACTTAATAGCTTCTCGAATAGCTCGAGTTCTCCTTTTTCACTGTATGATGTTAATAAACTACTCATGTCAACCCAACAATACAACCCGCCACTACTCTCAGCACATGGAATTCCTAATTGTTTCAACCCTTCCACAAACCGAATATGCTTATCCCGGATCCTTTGCCTGTGCGCTGTCATGTATTCTTCAATAAATCTTGTATCTGATAGCAGAGAGATAAGTATCCTTTGGACTGGAACTGGCACAGATGAAAATCTCATCAGCTTTGTTGCTGCATTTACTACGTCTTCATGAAAGGAATAGATGACTCCAGCTCTAAAACCTGGAATTGAAAGGTCTTTTGACAAGCCATAGATGATATGCACCCTACTCTTATCAAATTCCCCTGAGCCAACAATCTCTGCCATGCTAACAAACTCTTCATCCCCGTAAACAGAACCAGCAAATATTTCATCAGAAATAACATGGATGTTTTTCTCTTGAGCAAATCTCAAAATACCATGAAGAGTCTCCCTTGATAGTATGTTTCCAACAGGATTTGATGGGTTTGAAAAGAGGATTCCAGAAACCTTACTTCCTCGTTTTCTAGCTTGATTGAAAGCTTGTTCCAACGCGGATACCGTTATAGTAAAATTGTCAGAGCTACGGCAGTGTACTGGTATAAGCTCCACTCCTGTTCGAAATTTAATATCCCTATCAAAGCTGCGAAATTCAGTTTCTTTAGTAAATCACATGGAAAGAGAAGATGACTGGTGGATTAATGAAACACTTTAATCAGATATAAATGGTTGAGAACTGTATCCAAAAAGTTACCCTGGATAATATGGCGACGGAATAAGAAAAGCGTTTCCATGATCAGCCAAACAAAAGGCCAAAACTTCGATAGCAGGAGTCCCACCAGCTGTTATCACCATATTTGAGGGGTCAAAAGACACATTACCTCCCATTATTCGTGACATGAAATCAGCAAAAGCCTGACAGTTCCATAATAAGGAATAAACATGACAAAATTAGATCTTCAATATTGCCTTTGGATACAGTATTGTGACAACAAATGCCATTAAGCTATGCCAAACAACTAAATAGAAAAAAATTGAATACACAAATTTATGATTCTAGACAAAGAACAATATTAATCAAACAAATTCTTATTACAGTTTTGCAGTCAAAGCAGTAACTGCGAAAAGTTGAAGAATATATCTAAACGTACCACTCTGAGTTCCAGCAAACCTTCAAAAGGTTTATACATGACAATACTACTGATATCAAATTCACCATCATTAAATTGCATTATCGACTCCATCAAATTTTCAGTCATCCATCTCTGAAGCAAGTCAAAGCACAGCTACAATATCCACAATTGAATCAGTTTAAATATTTAAAAAAAAATCACAAAGAGAGAGAGAGATAAAACTCACCGTACTCTCAGCCAATCCAAGCTGAATAATCCCATCCTTATTCGTAATCCGATTATACGGATCCGTCTTGACTCTCTCCAACCCAATATAATAAGCAGAATCAGTAGGTTTAGCTATAGGAACCGCTCTAGAGGAGATTCTAACACGGCTGACTGAGTTCCCGCGGGACCGAGACGACGTCCTCGTTAACTCCGTCGGATCGGAANGACAACAAGGAATCAGAGAGCCGACGAAGAGACCACCACGACCTTGAATTACTCCACGGAGAGGTACTATCAGTCTCATCGTTTAACTGCTCCGGCGTTGAAGAGATTCGAGCCGTTCGTTGAGAGTCATGTATTACATATATATAGAGATAATTGGCAGATTAATTATTAATTAATAAATAACCCTTTGATACTTGTGATATTTTGAGAAAGATCTTCAAATTTTAAAATAACAACCACCCCCTCCCCACATTATCATAACATCCAAACACAATTTTATCATCCAAATTAAGTACGGACATTCGAGTTTAAGATCAAATTTGCTTCGTTTTTTTTTTGATTGGGTTAATTTGGATATGAATATAGTATATATTCGAATTTTATTATGACTCGATTTAAATTTGGTTTGGGTTTTGATATCCAAATATTTAAAAAAATAAAAGAATTAATTAATTTTTACAAATATAATTAAAAATCTAGAATATCTATTATATCTAAATTAATATTTGTATATATAGTTCCAATTATTTGTATATTTGTATATATAATTAAGTGATATTTTAAAATGTCGTATCGGATTCAGTTCAAGTTTTCTGGATTAAATTCATATTTTAATTTCGGATTTTTGTCCAAACCCTAATCCAAACATTCTTAATAGTGTATGAGTATTTAGCCATCATTACAAGCTATATATCTCTGTCAAATGAAAGGTCTTTTATATAAATATAAAACAAGGGAAACATGAAAACATAATTTTAAAAGATAAAGCTTCCTCCTACTGAATAATCAAATCTCTCACACCACTTGACCATTGTCACTGCTACTGTGCCAACCTTTAGTGCAGGGAGGTATTTTCATGAACTCATCGAACTCTTTAACAAGAACATCGCAGCATTTCCACTACACAAATAAAAAACAGTTATAGTCAAACACAATGGAAAGATAAAAATGATCATAAACAAACAAGGAAGAATGTGTATGTTACGTTACCCCTCTCATTCTATCATGAAAGATCGGAGGACCTGGATGATAGTTACATGCAGTCTCGTGATTGTCTCTCTCTTTAAATATTTTACGACATCCTTCGTTTTTACACTTTTGTTGTTGATCAATGTCTATAACAGCCTTTTTAACTGCAGGTTGTGTTACTACAGGTTCAGTCTTTTCTTTTACAGGAGTGTTCAAGGTCTGTTGTTTAGGTTGGGAGCCTTCATTGTAACCACAAATGCATTAGATAAGAGATTTCATGGGTTTAACACATGGAGATAGAGTGAAGATACTAACCATGGTCTGAGCAGAAGAAGCCTTGTTTGCATCTAGAGCAAGTTTCTTTTGTAGCTGCATTGGCATTTGAAGATGAAGTAGGAATCGACATAGGATGTTTTGGAGTAGGTTTGGCTAGAATTGGTTTCTCAGTTGTGTGTTTACCTGTTTTACATCTTCATTTGCAAACAAATGAAAAAAGAGTATTGGCATTGTTTGCAATAAAATCACAACTTGAATTCATTTGATACTTACCCAGGAATTTCTAAGAACAAAGTGAAATCATGACTTTTTTGCTTACAGCAGCTCCACTCTTTCATTCCATCATGAAAATATGGCTACAAAGTTTGAACATTTCTAAACTTTACTTATCTGAGCTAATGAATGTAACAATAAGAAAAAATAAAACAGTATTTGAAGTATAAGTATATGACTTACTCCCTGTGTGAACAAAAACAAGTAGTCCACGAAATGCCAAGCCACACCGAAAAAATAGTAAATGAGAATGAATATGTAATGAAAGATAAAATGAAGAGTTATGGTTAAGCTACTAGATGAAGAAGGCTAAAAGATACATTCTACATTGTTGTTTCTTTCTATGGATGATTGTTCAATTTTACACAATTTATATTGTTCCGGTTTCATTGTTGGTCTATTTACTCTTTACATGGACACAGTCTAATGAGCTCTTCAAGGTCACTGAGAATATAACTACTAAAATCAACATGGATACGCAAATAAATTAGTTCAAATTTTGGCAAATTGAAGAATTAAAGCAGTGTTCATTGTTCAAGGCTTATCTACATGTAAATCTCACCTAAAAGCTAATTGACAACTTGTCTATCATCTACTTAAGATCAAAGTCAAAAATAGGTAAAAATCACACATCATATAAATCCAAAACTCGTCAGATTCTTAAGAGAATCACAGCAAAACAAAAACATGAAAGAATCTCAGGGGGGAAAGAAGACGAACCGAAGCATGAAATTGACAAGAACCTTCTGGATTATCTTCTTCGGTGAACATAGCGTTGCACCCCAAACGTTGACAACGAAGCTTCGTTACAGATCTTACTTCCATTATCTCTCTCTCTCTCTATTCTCTGCTGAAAAGCTGCTTTCTTCGCAATGGAGGAATATATTTTTGTGACATCAAAGGGGCTTTTCGTGTTTGGCCCAACTTTTGACTATAGTTAGGTCCCATTTGTAGATAACGCGAGAATAAAATGTTCATAATTTTATCAAAATATTTAACATAATTAATGGTTAATATCTTATCTATAGAAAAATAAAAGAATAATATGAAAATCTTACTTTTCGTCTTTGGCACAATCTTAACATCATGATTCATGAGTCATTCATTATGTGTAAAAAGAAAACTAAAATCTAAATAAAATAGACTGAGCTTTGGAAGAAAATTTAAATTATATGTAATACAAACATACAAGAATCCAAAGACTGAAGAGCTACTATCGTTACACCAAATTAACAAGCTACTACAAGTCACTTCAACTACACGAGGAGGTAGTAGTGAATACTAAATATATACCATATTACAAAACCAATATGAAAAGCAAGTCTTGGATCTGATCTAAGTCAGTTTTAAAAATGTTTGTTTCGCCTCCTGGCTTGCTGAGTTTAATCTGATCAAAATCTGTTTTTTTTTTTCTGTCTTTCTTAAATCTTCAGTCAATATACAAAAGAGATATCACTTGGTTCTGTTATGTATTTCTATCAATGATGCTTTCTCCTGCAAACTCTATTAAACAAAACTCTCACTCATCAGTCACCAAGTCTTTGATATATATAACACAGTCTTGAATTTTCATATAAACTTGCACATTGTGGATAACGAAACAATAAAAAAGAAGTGAGAAAAGATAAGGCAAGGACCTCGTTCTGTGAATTGTTGTCAGATGGGAACCATCGAAGGAGGGCACCAAGGTTCATTGCATACGGTATTAACTTGAACAGCAATGGAGTTGTTACCTGTACCAGTTAGCATTTTCATAAGTAAGCAAGCTTTGAACTTATATATTATTTCAAGTATGTTTTCTTGGAATGCTGAGGTTCGTTTGTTATGTTGAAAGTAACTTACAAGACTCAGAGCTGTTGTGCCCAAAAGGAGGAGATACATTTTCCCCTACATTATCATTCATTTTAAAACCCAACGTCACAAACGTGTTACTAACAAGAAATAAGCAAACGGTGTTACCTCGATAACATGTAGGTTTGACGCTCTGCTTAGAAGAACAAAGGCAAACTCTCCAATCTGGGCAAGCAGTACCCCAACCTATATATAGCATTTGTGACAACGTGATTGATGGATGATTGGTTTTAATTAATGTAATATAAAGAAGCTTTAGTAGAGAGGCAAAACTCACGTGGAAAGATATCTTTATGTTGTATCTAAAAGCTTTAACTACTACTGCTGCAATTGCTGTCTTGATAACTATGACTAGAATCACAGATGCTAGAAGAATATCCACGTGGTTCCATAGAAAGTGCACATTTATGAGCATCCCAATACTAGATAGAAACAGAGCGGCAAACAAATTACGAATTGGTTCCACCTACATCATTAAGTAAGGGAGATTCGAAAATGTCAATGACTTCACCTTGAGACTTTATTTTGTACTACCAACTACTGAGTTTTGAATCAGTACCTGCTCTAGTGTATGTTGAGCAAAGTCAGTTGTAGACAACATAACACCAGCCACAAATGATCCCAACTCAAGACTAAGACCCAGCTTGTCACTGCACTGAAGAAGTTTTACAAGGGACCAACACTAAAGTTAAGAACTGGAAATTACATCGATATGCGATTATAATTTAATACTTCAATATCTATTGTAATCATCATTGTTTTCTTCTGTAATGATAATGCAAATTAGGCAACATTTTACTTGGATTTTATAATACACCAATAGGGATCAACCAAGCACCAGTATGCACCAAAGAAATGATAGAATAGACTTACCCATGCGGATAGTAAGCAGAATGCCACAGCAGCTAATTGGTAAAGTTCATTTGTCTGCATTATATAATGAGAAACATTGGCAATATTTTAGATCCCACTTAAAGAAAAAAATAAAGGAAGAAACGTAGTCGAAATCTTACTTGAGATGATAATTGAATCATTAGCTTCAGAAAGCGGGGTACAAATGACCACGTTAATAGAGATGCCACGGTCAGATATATGGACAATATCAGTAACCTAAATTAGAAAAAGAAAATGCTTTAAGTCAGAAACGGTAATGAGGATATATATGATGTTCCTATACGGAACCACTTACAGCTTTCCCATTGATATAATTCCTTGAAGTAAACCACTATTACCACCCAAAACTGGAAGTAAGGCAAATAGTAAACCAACAACACAGTCCTGAAATTTAAAGATTAATAAAGAAAATTGCTAAAGGAAACAAAAACTTTGTATAATGAAATATGATTTATAAATAATGTCATGAATGAAAACCTGAAAGATAAGTATCCCTATCGTTACTTGACCATGAAGAGAACTTGTACTGTTCCGTTCTACCAAAAACTTTACCACCTGGTCAAATTGCCATGTGGATAAGAAACAGAAACTTTGAATGAAACCGAGAAGAAGATTTTAGCTTCTGTAAGAAACTCGAGAAGACAAAAGACAAGAAAAAGTACCACAGCGGTTGATGACATAGATAAAAATGCACCAACAAAAATACCCTCCGACAACCTTGCTCCACACAACTGAAAATGTCAACAGATATTATTAGTTATAAATGTAATTTACGAACTGTCAATATATTCACCAGCAGAACATACTGCACTGTTTTCACATACCATCGCAGTTACACCACACAAAAACATAAGTAATACAATTTGGAGAAGCCCTCCAAGAACTGCAACTGGGCCAACAACTTTCAGCTGTAGCATTAACACAATACAAAAGATTATCAGAGTGAGGTAGCACAATTCACATGAGATTTTATTCAGATTACAGTCAATGGTAAATGGAAGGGATACCTTAGTCATTGAGAATTCCAAGCCTAAAGCAAAAAGAAGGAAAACAACACCGAACTGTGCTACAGTTTCAACCTGCCATAGAATCAGAAGAAGAAATACAGAAAATATGAATACTACAAAAATAATTCGGAATGAATGACTCAGTAACCTGACTGTATGAATGTAGGGATCATGTTATGCTTTCAATTATACCCCAGCTGGTAATTTAAACACCAAACAACAAGAACAAAATTCAATGGTGAAGTCTGTCCTCCTCGAGTAAAATGTTTATCCAAAAAATACTTCACATCCTTGTTGAATAGAAGGTGAAGACAAACAAAATCACGATCTATACAGACTTCACACGCCATGTTGAGCCACCAAAGATCTCATTATACATTAGATGAATTCTATTCTAACAAACCTCGATTGTAAAAGTATGAAAAGAGAAATCGGAAACTAAATACATGTGACAACAGCCTTGAAACTTAAGTGGTCTATTAATGTCCTCTCATAATATTTGCATGCCACAATCTTAAATAGGTACCAAAATATGTCTTCCCATTCTTATCATACCTGAACCATTTCACTGATGAATTTTAGTCCTCCTGGTCCAATGATAGACCCCGCAAGAAGATATCCAACAATGACCTAAAGCGCAAATGATAGTATAACACAAGATCAGAATGATACTTAACCACAATGTGAAACTCAAGATAGTGCGAACCCAATATCAGACGTAATCATACATACCGGTTGTCCAAGACAAGAGAATACGATGCCACCAATCGCAGCAAAAACAATAATAACCACTAAATCTGATATTAATCTGAAAGAAATGCCAATAACCTTTCCATAACAAGTCTGAAACAGTATATATAAAGAAACATTACAAATACAGAGGACATAAAATAGAGACCAACCTCAAATCTACTTGAAGTATCGGATACTTAGATTTCTTGTTCGACATGACGAAAACATTATTCTGAAGAACAGCATGAGAAGAAGATTAGCTGCAACTGAAAATAACTGGTAAGAGATGATTACAAATCTAGTTTGGTATTTCCAGAAACCTTTTTGTCAATAAGAGTCATATCATCAGAATCTTCATTTTCAAGGGAAAACACATCTTGAAATTGAAATGGTCTCGTACCGGTACCGCTGGACAAAATAAGAACAAACCTTTCATCAGACAACAAATCATAGACTTATTATCATACAATTAGATCATTGTTTCAACATACTTATTTTCTTGAGTATCATTTCTTTTACCCTTATCATGTGTTACTTTAGCAACAGTCTCTATTTCAGCCTGACAAACACAATGACAAAATATATAAAATAGCAAAACACACAAAGAATCTGAACAACAGAGCTCAAGCTGAAGAAACTAAAACAAGTAATTAACTAAGAACCTACTTGTTGATCAGCAACACTGGTGTTAAAGCTAGCTCCTCCATCAGATCCTAAGCAACAAAAAAATAAATAAACATTGTTAGTTTGTAGAAGATGATGTTTAAGTTTCATCAACCACCAAACTAAATGCAATAATCAAAATCACAAAAACAAAAACAAAGATATGGAAGAAGAAACCTAACAACCTTCAGGCTGGTCGTTTTCGGAAAACTCTTTTTCCAGAACCCGATCGAACATTTTAGCGATACTTCCTTCATCGTTACCTGGTGCTGTTGAGTTAACCAGGTTGCCGTAAAATCGTTCCCGCGTTTCTTTATCAGATCTCGCTGATAAGGCTGTTACAACTAATAAGAGAAACCAAAATCCAATCACTGCCAATCTCGCCATGAATTGATTTCAAGTTCCCAGGAAATTGGGAATCGACGCTAAATCGAAATGATACAAAAATCAAATTGATTGATGTATTTCTTTCTTTTTTCTCTCGTTTTTTCAGATGAAAGAGTTTGCTTTAGATCCAAAATTTTGAAATTGAATTGATGGAAGAAAGTTTTTTAGGTTGAAAGAGCCCGTCAGGTAGTGCCTTTTAGACGGCCCAAATAAAATACGATATTATTTTATTGAAGAAGAAATTTATAAATATAAAATTTATTTCAAAACACTAATGTGTTAAAAATATTATTTATTATTGAATCTAAACACTATTAGTCTTTTAAATATTCAGATAAAACAATCAATTTCTATGTTTCTGAAATACTGATGTTTTACTTATTTAATTTTGATACAATATTATTGATGAGAGAAAATAATTATAATTATATATGTTATAATTTATGTGAAAAATGTTTAATATCAATATTTCAGAAAATAAGTAATAATAATTAATAGATAAGTTTTAAATAATCAATAAAGATATATATATATATATATTTTAATATGTAAGTAATAATTTAAAATCACATTAATTTAATTATATCATTATAGATGGAGAAAGAGGCGGATTACATCGGTTTGCTCTTACTTCAGTGGGATAATATGATATGATCCACGACCACTATTAACTCCCACAGTGTATGATGACAAGTTGGGGAAGCTTGGAGGAATTTAAGCAGTTGGGGAATTATCTGTCGACACATCCCTCGATGGGTCAAACAGAGATCACAGCTTTAGGCTCAAGCCCATGTGATGGAAGAAGCAGTAATGATCTATAGAGAAGTCCATGCATGTCATAGCATTGAAAGCTTTCTTAATCCCTCCCTCCACTCATTCTCCTCTGCATCTATACATTATTTACTCTACACCTTCCTTTTCATGTTTATGAGAAAATTGCACATTTAAATTAACACAAATAAGTCAAACTAAATTTAATTTTTCTATAAAAAAATGTCAGAACAATAGTTAAACTGATTCATGAAAAATAATGATTATGATTGTGACTTATATATTTGGATACTTTGGATTAAATTAACATTTTGACATAAATAGAGTCAACAAATTTAGTTTTTTTATTGGGTTGTGTTTGTGCCAACGGTGGGAAATAGGAAAAACCACAGAAAAATGAAGTGAAAAATTTATGAATATTGAATTCAATTTAATGAACCGGTGAAAAAATAAGTAAGTGAAGACAGATCTTTCTTCTTTAGACACAGCTTGAGTGGAGAGGGACACAGAGCAAAAGTGGGTCCATGTGTGCTATAAATGTGTTTTATTAATGCTGCTATAGACCGTTGTGCTGACCACTGATAATTTACCTGTAAATTCAATTTCATTCAAAGAGTGATAAATTGTAATTTGACCAAAATTTAGTATTCCAAAGAAGACTTTAACCAATGAGAATATCACTTTAGTATAAACATCTGTTTTAACTAGCTAACGTGGGTTTTATTATGTCTTTTTCCGACATTGTTGTCACTAGCTTCACAACCTTTGTTTTTGTCTCAAATACTTCAGAATTACATACTTTTGATTACTTACTTTTTTTTAACACTACTTAAGTACTTTTTATGTCTTTTAAATACTTTTAAAATCACTTCCAAAAGAGAATCAGTGTGTTTTTGAATACTTGATTTTATTCGACTCCTCACAAAAATCCAATTCAAACAAAAAGCTTGATGTGACACTTTTTGTTTTCTACGTAGAATGAAAAATTAGAGATAAATCAAGAATATGCCTCCAAAAAAGACTTGCTTAATCTCATAATACCTTATAGTTAACATAAGTTTTCCCAAATAATCAACAAAAGCTTAAACAAAACAAAGTATTAAAATAATATACTATATTGAATACGAATTTCAAGTAGATGTGTCATAAATTCTAAAACCTAACGTTACTAATATGCATAGAAGTATGAGAAATAGGTAAAGATCTCATTAATTACTCTTCTCTGCCATTACCAACCACTTGTCTAGTTATTGTCTTCACAGAGCATCTATGAAGCCACCTCTTCCTTCTTCACCTTTATTACTCTTCTCCAAGACAGAGATAGAGAACAATCTCCAACAATGGCTACCAAAAACCCACTGCAAAAATGTTTTCTTTTCATCATCTTCTTCATTAATCTCATCTTTCTTCAAGTAGAAACTACTCAAATCTTAAACAAGAAGACTTATGTTATCCATATGGATAAATCTGCCATGCCTTTACCTTACACTAATCACCTACAATGGTACTCTTCAAAGATCAACTCTGTAACACAACAACACAAATCACAAGGAGAAGAAGAAGATAACAACAGGATACTCTACACTTACCAAACTGCTTTTCATGGTTTAGCTGCTCAACTTACAGAAGAAGAAGCAGAGAAGCTTGAAGAACAAGATGGTGTTGTATCTGTGATTCCTGAAACAAGATACGAGCTACACACAACAAGAAGTCCAACGTTTCTTGGTTTAGAAAGACAAGAAAGTGAAAGAGTTTGGGCTGAAAGAGTCACTGACCATGATGTTGTAGTTGGTGTTCTAGACACTGGAATATGGCCAGAAAGTGAAAGCTTCAACGATACAGGTATGTCTCCTGTTCCATCTACTTGGAGAGGAGCTTGTGAAACTGGAAAAAGATTCTTGAAAAGTAACTGTAATAAGAAAATAGTTGGTGCTAGAGTTTTCTATAAAGGCTATGAAGCTGCAACAGGAAAGATCGATGAAGAGCTTGAATATAAATCACCAAGAGACAGAGATGGTCATGGAACACATACAGCAGCTACTGTAGCTGGCTCATCTGTTAAAGGAGCAAATCTTTTTGGATTTGCTTATGGAACAGCAAGAGGAATGTCTCCAAAAGCTAGAGTAGCTGCTTATAAAGTGTGTTGGGTTGGTGGATGTTTTAGTTCAGATATATTATCAGCTGTTGATCAAGCTGTTAATGATGGAGTTCAAGTTCTCTCTATTTCATTAGGTGGTGGGATCTCTACTTACTCTAGAGATAGTTTATCAATAGCTACATTTGGAGCTATGGAAATGGGAGTTTTTGTTTCTTGTTCAGCTGGTAATAGTGGTCCAGATCCTATTAGTCTTACTAATGTTTCTCCATGGATTACAACAGTTGGTGCTAGTACTATGGATAGAGATTTCCCAGCAATAGTGAAGCTTGGAACTATGAGAACATTCAAAGGTGTTTCACTTTACCAAGGTAGAGAAGCTTTATCAAGAAACAAACAGTATCCTCTGGTTTACTTTGGGAAGAATGCAACTAGTCCTGATCCAACCTCATTCTGTTTAGATGGGTCTTTAGATCAGCACAATGTAGCTGGTAAGATCGTGATATGTGACCGCGGTGTTACTCCAAGAGTACAAAAGGGTCAAGTTGTTAAAAGAGCTGGTGGTATTGGAATGATCTTAACTAACACAGCTACAAATGGAGAAGAGCTTGTTGCTGATTCTCATTTGTTACCAGCTGTTGCTGTTGGAGAAAAAGAAGGTTCAATGATTAAACATTACGCAATGGCGAGTAAACGAGCTACAGCGAGTTTAGAGATTCTTGGAACAAGAATTGGTATCAAACCTTCACCTGTTGTAGCTGCATTTTCATCAAGAGGACCAAATTTTCTATCATTAGAGATCTTGAAACCTGATATGTTAGCTCCAGGAGTTAATATTCTTGCAGCTTGGAGTGGTGACATGGCGCCATCGAGTTTATCATCTGATCCAAGAAGAGTTAAGTTCAATATACTATCAGGAACATCAATGTCCTGTCCTCATGTAAGTGGTGTAGCTGCATTGATTAAATCAAGACATCCAGATTGGAGTCCTGCAGCTATCAAATCTGCTCTCATGACAACAGCTTATGTTCATGATAACACACTTAAGCCACTTACTGATGCATCAGGAGCAATTCCTTCATCACCTTATGATCATGGTGCTGGTCATATAGATCCATTAAAAGCTATAGATCCTGGTTTGGTCTATGACATTAGTCCTCAAGATTACTTTGAGTTCCTCTGTACTCAAGATTTAACTCCAGCACAACTTAAGGTCTTTACAAAACATTCAAACAGATCTTGTAAACACACTCTTGCCAAGAATCCAGGAAACTTAAACTACCCTGCGATCTCAGCTGTGTTCCCAGAGAACACACATGTTAAAGTGATGACTCTAAGAAGAACTGTGACCAATGTTGGTCCTCACGTTGCAAGCTACAAGGTTTATGTCTCACCTTTCAAAGGAGCAACTGTTACTGTCGAGCCTAAAACACTCAACTTCACTATGAAACATCAGAAGCTTACGTATACTGTTAGTTTCAAGACAGTGTTGAGGATGAAGAGACCTGAGTTTGGTGGTCTGGTGTGGAAGAGTATGACATATAAAGTTCGTAGTCCGGTTATAATCACATGGTTGCCACCTTTGTAGACAACTACAACAACAATCACTTTATGCAATTTTAATGTTTTAGTTTCCATAAATAAAAATTCCTTCATGTAATGAGAACTCTTCTCTAGGTCAATGCTTTAAAATCTGCAACGAATTTTTCTTTAATATTTAATATAATCTTCTTTTGGTTACAATGAGAACGCTCAACACAAAACAAACCTATGCTAACGTTAGCTCATGAGACAAATTGGGCTTTTTATTATTTAGGCCCAATAAACCGACAAACCAATATCTTTTCTTTTCCTATATCGCTGATCGTATTATAATTGGTTCGTTTTCTAGTTTGTGATTTTATTTATATGTAGCTAATTAAAAGTGACCAAAAATAATATGTTTTATTTTGTTTTATTAACATTTTTATACGACATAACATAATGTATTTTTCATAGAAAAACGTAATTTTATTTATGACCGAACATATTTTTGACGAAAAAATATATTTTTAGTTTTGGTGTACGCAAAAAAATATATTTACTTACTTTTAACGCAAAACATGTTTTCATGTTTTAATAAAAAATGTATTTTCTCATTTTACAGTAAATATTTTTCGTTTTCCTGCTTCAAAATATATTTATGTTTTTTGATAAAAAATATATTTTCATATTTTTAAACAGAACATATATTTTTACTTTTTGACAGAAAATTAAATATTTTGACAGAAAAATATGTATTACGTACGTTTTTATTTTTGGTGAGAATATGTGTGTGTAGGTTTTTTACAAAAAATATGTTTCCACAATTTTGTTAGAAAATATATTTTCGTAATTTATATGAGAAAACGTTTTTAAAGGAAAAAGCTAAAATAATGGAAAAACAAATTTTTATATTTTACTTTTTGTTAAAAACGTAGTTTCACATTTTTTGTGGACAATATGTTTCCACTGAAATGTCAAAAACAAATTAATTTTTGTTTTTTTAATATTTCTGTTTTTAGGGATATATTTTTGGTTTTTAACTAAAAAATATATTTTTTTCGTTTTTATTGGAAAAAATGTATTTTTGTTTTTGAAAAAATATTAGAAAAACTGTTTTTGTACTTTTTTTTTTTTTNTGAGATGTAATGTTTACAAAATCCATATTTCTAATCCCGAAAAGAAAAGTTACTGTTGGCAGAAAATAGCCTAGATCAATACAACTAATAATATTCTTATTTCTGGTGAAAACGTAGATCCTTAATATTTTTTTCCTATTGCTTAAAATATCTAGAATTGTGATGTAACTTAGCATATGAGTGACACTTCGTAATTTGTAAAACAACAACCTTTAGTTTTGTATGCCGTACATGTCCAAGTTCAAGATATCGGCGCTGATAATAACAAAGTCGGCTAGAGTCTAGAGATCATGAGTCAAAACTATACTACTTACCTATAGAATATAGTTTAAGAGAGCATAAAACAAACATTTATGTTTGTCAAACATGACAAAAACATTAAAAAATGTAACTCTAAGTAGATAAACTTAATCGGCCAAATCATGTTACAAGAAATATCAAGATAAGATCTTACATTAGGTAACGATAATATTGTATAAAAGTTAAATGGATATGTTTTGACATGAGTTTGGTTTACCAAGGTTTCAGGTTGTTTTAGATGAAGACAAAGATCTCAATCTATGTTACTTGTCCTATAAACAAAATTCCATACAAGTACTACGACCAAAAAAGTAAAGGGAAGTTCGAGTAACTTCTTTTATTCTTGTAAAATACTTAGAATAGTATCTTTTATCTTCTCGACACTTCGAGTAGCTTCTGTCAAGAGCGGCGATTCTAGGGCATTAAAGCTGTGATCTCTTGCCCCTTCGTTTCTATGTAGGGCTTGGACGGTGAGTTGCAGCTTAGAAAGCTCCCATATGACCACGTGGCTTCCATGTTTTTAAGATAAGTTTCTCATTTTCTCTCCTAAGTTTAATATTTGTGACCGTATCTTAAAATTTAGTGATTTTTTGTGATGATATAAAAGAATATAATGTTCTATTAAATTAAAAAAATTTATGTAAAATGGTTTATGATAAAATGGAAACATTTTGTTTTCTTTAAACACTACAAAAAAATAAGATAATTTTCAGACGAATGTTTGGATATATGTTATTTTGTCAGAAAATTCTTTACAGAAAAGTTACAGTTTATTAACTGAATGAACTCGGTCAGAATTTCTGAAATTTTTTGTCCTATCAAATATTACCTATAGATTTTTAATATAAAATATTAATAAAAATAAAATTATATATAAGTTGGATTTGTCACAAATTCATCAGAATTTTTCTATAGATTGTGATAGAAAATAATTTAATATATTCGTCAAAAACCCATCAAACATTTTTTTTGACAGAAATTGAAAAATTTTATATGCAGAAATTATTTTCATTTCAAGAAGAATAACAAATCAAAAAGAAAAACTATTTTCAACCATCTCGGTCGGTTTTCAACAAGCCATTAGCAATGTAATTGGGTTATTTATACTTCAACACAAACCTCATAATTCTGATTTTATATATGTTTTAATGATTTTAATAAAACCATGAGAACTCTTTTTCTTTGATATATAATTTTAACATTATATATATATATAGGTATGTGTATGTCTATATATTTATATATATACTTTTGATAATGAATACATTTTATTAGTAGTTAAAAGAGTGCTGTTTAGACAAGAAAAAAAAAAATCAAATATTGATATGTATTATTCAGCTTTTCACGGTTGGTGTTTGAACTATGTTTTGCATGCATTGTTTTCTGAACCAATATTTTGTTGATTCAAAATAAACTTCAAAATTTTAATAGTAAACTTCAAAAAAAATTTTATCCAAAACATTTGCTATAAAACTCAAACCATTTAATTTTAAATTTGAATGAATCAATAGTGTGTAAAGGTTAAGAGTTTAAATGTTTTTAGATCAAATCTAAGGTTTAAAATCTAAAAATGTATATTAAATAATATAAAAACTTTTTAAAAGTTTCGGTGTACGTAAATCGAATCATTTGTCATGATTCTATGTTAACGAGAAGAATCTGTCCACCATAACAGATGTGTATATACAGATATGTTCATAAAAACTTTAAATATTATGAAAAACATATTTATTATAGAGATATCGTATATACAAAACTGTATGTCGACAAATATTTATATCGTGCAATTATCATAAATAAAAATGATTTTCGTATTCATAAAAATTTATTATTACTAATATAATGAAATAATAATGAAATAGACAATTAAAAAAAATTCTTTTTGATAATAACAAAAATTATTGACATTTATAATAACAATATTTTCAAGACATTGTTTTTTTCAAGACATTGTTATAACTTATTTATAACCTTATAGTCTATATGTTAAATGACTATGTCTATAAAAAGTGATAATTAAAGATATTTTCACTATAACACCGAATAAACATCATTAAATATGTGTAATGTAACTATTAATATGAAATTAAACCAAAACATCTCTAATACATAATTAATTATTAGCAGTTCAGTAATGTTTATAATTACATGTCGTTGATTTAGATTATAATAAGCACAAATCACGTTTACTTTACATCTAAGTTAGTTCATACTATAGTTAGTTAAATCTAAACATGTTGTTAATTTATAACTAATACATTCTTCTTCTTTTTTTCCCGACAATATAACTAATACATTCTTATTGTGTTATTATTTGGATATTGTGAACTTTATATTAAAAATTTAATACCTTCTATATATCAAATATTTTTTGTACCATGTATGCAAAAAATATTTTCTCCACAATAACTTTTTAATATTATAAAATATCTTTCATTTTCATCTTCTAAAAACTGTGAGTAGAGGTATTTTACAATACTATTATATACATTTTTATACTATTATATGCATCCAATATCGTTGTATAATATAAATCTATTATCGAAAAATTAATATTTTAAAGAAAACTGATATTTATTTATATATTATAAAATATGCAGATGTAATACCAATGGGTTTAAGAAAATCAACAACATATTTACATATTATTAATATTTTGGAATAAATTAAATGTAAATACAATGTGCTTATAACAAGAAACTAATTACTTCGTCTATTTGATATTTTGGAAACTGTTATTCTGATATTTTCAGACAAATTAAAAAAATATGTAAACTTTATTTGTACTTTTTACTAATACACTAAAAAAGATTATCTCTAATTAATAAATTGAAATAATAAAATAAAATTAATATTTAATTTAAAAATCTTTATTAGAAAAAATAATGACATTTTTATTAAACTTAAAATGACATTGTTTTTGGAGCAAAAATAAATTTTAAAAAGACATTGCAACTGAAGAAGTAATATATGTTAAAAATATTACTGAATAACACAAGAACTAGATCATATCCAAATAATAATACTAGATCGTATCCAATTAAATTTGAAAAAGATATTGCAACCGAAGAAGTAATATATGTTAAAGCGAATAACCCGAATAAACCGAACTAAAATATGAATTTTTTTATTTATTCGGTTTATTTAGGTTAATTGGATTGAATTTGGAAATATATTTGTTATCGAAAATCGAACCAAACAAACCGAAAACCGAACTGAATAAACCGATATTTTTTTGTTTTATTTCGAAACTGATTTTTGAAAACCGAAAAAACAAAAAAACCGAACCATTTAAACCGAATAAATCGAATGTTCAGGGCTAGCAGTGTTTACCTATCAGACGACATTTTTTGTAATAAATGTTCATGATTCTTTCTATGTTATAGAATACTAATTGTTTTTAAAAAAAATCAAAGCTGGTAACATAATATATATTTTCATCAGAGGTAGCATATAATATATATATAGCCGTATTCCTTCATCTGTAGGAAACCAATAAAAAAATAACATCATATATCCAAAAGTTGCCACATGTTAAATTGGTATAAGTTGCAAAACCTGAGGAATCGAGATGATGTAGATGAAGACCATGTGTATCACTGAATATGAGTGACAAGTGACGACTTACTTTGTTTATGAATCGTCAACCTTATTTTTCTGCCCAGATCTCCAAATTTTTTGTTATTTCCCATGATTTGTTAGTATATATATTTTACATAGAAAAGAAGATTAAAGATTTACACCAATAAGAATTTATAAAAATATTTTTATCTGTTTAATATAAATATAGTTTGGAAAATCTCATAGATAATAAAACTATTTAAGTTTTTATTTTTACTTTTCGTTTAATATACTATATAATCTTTTTCATTTGGCTATTATATTTATAAAATAATGATAAAATTGGACATGTAATCAAACTGTATTAAATATAATGAATGGAATTATTTTCAATAAAACTTAATTTATAGAACGGTATTAAGTATGAAACTGAATAAATAAAGATAAAAACGTGTTTACATATATATAATAAAATATATTCACTACAAAAAAATTTATTTTTTTATTTGGCTTAGAGTAAGTTATGTTTAAAAGTATGATCTTGATCACCATGTAAAATAATAAAATTCAAGTTACATTTGAACTACTATTGTCTTGATTGTTCGATTAATTGGCATATATAATGTTAAGTGTGAAATGCTAGTTAAAAATTTTAGATTTTAGTTAACTAACAATTAAAATAAAATATCCAAAAATTACTTAAAGAAACATTTAAATTTAAAATTATTTAATAAGATAGAATTAGCATCTCATATTATTATACATTACTTCGACATTAAAAAGTAAAGATTTGATCTTTCAATTTATAATGGAAGAATTCTTATTCTTAAAAAAATTATTTTGATTCTTATCAAAAATAATATATATTATATGTAAAAACAATCTTTAATTCATAAAATGTACTATCTTGATTTCGTGGTCATTTAAAAACAAATATTTATTTAAATTATTCATTTTTAATATTTTATTTTGATTCCATTTAATCAGTTTAGCAAACCTCTCCTCCATCTTAGCAAATGGAGATATTATGAGGCTTAGAAAAAACTAGTGAAATTATGAAATCTATAGTACTCTTGTGAGTTTACATGTGAGTGAAAATAATGCTCGTGTAGTTTTAGAAATATTTTTAAAAAAAACTCTTTAGGTGAAAACACGATTAAAAAGGATTTATTCTTTCTTCTAATTATACATTTTTTAAACAATGTAAAATAGATAAATTTATGAATTTTTTGGTAGAAAAAAATCATAACAAAATGTTTTGTAACAACTGTACAGTAAAATAAAATCTTAAGTGGATCCTTCAAGTTTCTATCTCAATGATTTGGCTTTGACATCATTAAATATATTTAGACAAATCAATTGATACTCGCGATTCAATAAAGTATGCTTCCATCTCAATGAATAATTCGAATTCTTAATTGCTTGCAAATAGTTTCATTTAGGCTTTTAAACTTTTTTCCTAAATCAAATTCGGTTTCTTTGTAATATTATTAACACTTTATACAAAATAATTTTTTTAGGTTTTATGCCATTTTGTTAGGTTGTGAGATATATGTATCAATGATAACATAGTAAGCATGATGAATGATTTATGAACTATATTGTAGATAGCGGCGGAACTATAAATTTAATTTAAAGGGTCAAAATATAAAAATTTTATTTTATGAAGGCTAATATAATTAATAAATAAGTTCTAATATAAAATTTTAATAAAAATACACCAAATTTTAAAATTTGATGGGTATCACATGCAGAGTCGTGCCTAAAAATTTAGAAGGTTAAAGTTAAAAAAATTCAATTTCTTTATATATTTTAATAATAAAAATATATAATAACTAAAATTTATTATATTTTAATAATAAATATAAACTATTTAGGATTTTTAAATTATAAAAATAAATCTATCTATTTTCTGAAACTATAAAAATAATTTATATTATTTGTATTTTAATTTTTTAATTAATATTATATTTTGTTTATAAACTTTTACATTTAAAATATTTTTATAAAATATTATAAATTACTAGTACTATTATTAATATAGGAAACAAATTTTAAATTTAGGAAAACAATATTAAAATACATATTTTACCATATTTTAAACAAAAAATATAAAATAAAAAAAACTCAAATTTAGTTAAAATTATGTGGCCTAGGACAAATGCCTTTTTTTATCACATTACACCCCTCCTATAATACTACCTCCACCACTGATCGTAGGCTTTTTCTTAATACCCAACAGATTTTTTCACTTGCCATTCAATCTTCATAAAAACTGGAGGAGGATCATCGGTAAACTAAGTATGTAAATAATTGAATTTCACATTAACCATAGTTTATTCAATTATGTAATATTCTGAAATCATCATATATAGTAAACTCTTTAAAAATGGTAACGCTTTGCAAAGTAAGTAGTTTCGCACATTTATTCATCTTTAAAACATAAGGACTCAACTTTAGATTACGTAATGCTGTTTGTTCCCTTATTAAAGTACAAAACAAAACAACTATTAAAAAAATATTTAAAAATAAATTTCGAAACTAATCAAAAAATACATATTCTAATATGATTTCCTTAGAATATTTATATTTTTCAACAATTCAATTTGGTTTCCATAAATAATTCAGATTCAGTTTTTGTTTTATTTTATAGAACTTTAAACTATATACAATTCATTTTCTAAACTTTGTTTAGAACATAGGAAACAAACGAAGAATATATCTACTAAATACGAAAATACGTAAAATTTAGAATAAATTAATAGACAAAATATTTGAACATTTATAGAATTAAGACAACATCTTCAAAATTCAAACAAAACTCAAAACAAGAAGCGTTTTAATAAAAACTGAAGACGTCTCTCCACGTGGGCAACACCTTAACACCTGAGTTTAACACGCGAATGTATCCCATGACTGCCACGTGTCCTCTCTTCCTCGTAAGCCTTTATGTTTAAAGTGGAGTTCTCTCTTTCTCTCGACCCCATGTATATAAAGCGGTGCTCACTTTATCCTCCTACACGACGATTGTTAAAACCGATGACCGAAATTTACAGAACAATTTCTACCGGACGAGGAGACGACGTTTCACCAACTAAATGCCGAGAGCGCCGTCGACGGAGAATTGAGATGCGGAGGCAAGCGGCTGTTCTTGGCGAACCAAGTTCATCTTCATTTAAGAATCGTGATCGAACTGACCATGCGCTTTACTCAAACTATGACGTTCCGTTAAGGAAACAAGCTCGGAAGTCGGAGATCGGAGGTCTTCCGGCAGATATCGGAGGTTTCGTTACCTCTCAACAGAAATCAGAACCGNATGGGAAGATCTCGTAAGATGGAAGATACGGTTACTGTTAAACCGAGTTTTTGTAAACCGGAGGTTAACCGGAAAAGACCGGTTCATTTCTTCGCTGTATATGATGGGCATGGTGGTTCCGAGGTAACCAAGGAAACATACTTTTCAATATTTTATTTCAAGGGTATTTCGGTAATTTAAATATGTATTGAACAGGTGTCAACGTTGTGCAGCGCGACCATGCACACGTTAGTTAAAGAAGAGCTGGAGCAAAATGAAGAAGGAGAAGGAAACGAAAACGACGTCGTGGAGAAGAAATGGAGAGGAGTGATGATACGGAGTTTCAAAAGGATGGATGAGCTGGCAACAAGCACGTGCGTTTGTGGGAGGTGTGTACCGCTTTGTAACTGCGATCCTCGGGAGATTGCGATGACTGGATCCACAGCGGTTGTGGCGGTTCTGACTCGAGAGCATATTGTAGTAGCCAACACTGGTGACTCACGTGCGGTTTTGTGTAGAAATGGAGTGGCTATTCCTATGAGTAACGATCATAAGGTGTGTGGTTTTATTAGTTTTTGCTTATACTTAAGGAGTCTTTGGTTTGAGGTGGTTGAGTTTTATGCAGCCGGATAGACCAGACGAGCGTGCGCGGATAGAAGCAGCTGGTGGTCAAGTTTTAATGGTGGACGGACCTAGAGTTGAAGGGATTCTAGCAACGTCAAGGGCCATAGGTAAATAAATATCTATCAAAACTCAATTGCATGGGAATTAGGTTATTATTATATAAAGGTTGATATTATTAGAATCCTTGAGTTTAAGGATATTTTAGAAAAGTTAGATACAGTTTTGTTCGATAAAGTTAATGAACATAAACATTAAAAGAATAAGTTATTAATATGTTATAATATGTATTTTCAGTTAAATTTTTTAATATTGAAATAATATTTAACAACTGGATTTGGGTTGATTTCAAAATTATGTTTTTATAATAAATATGATTTACATGTTAAGTATTTCAGTTCATTGAATATAAGTTTTCAAAATGTTTCCGTACCTATCTATTTTTATATGTCGTTTTGTGTTTCGAAATGTTCTGTTTTCCGTGTTATTATTTCGGTATCCATGCAACCTATCTTTTAGAGAGAGTCGAAGTTGGTTTAGGGGTATTCATCTTGGGTTTGGGATTTGGGTTTGGTGTCAAAATAAATAAATAAATACTTAAAACATTTGTTACAATTTATAAGATTTTGACATGTATAATAGTAATTAAATAATAATATTATTATTTTATTTATTTTTATTTTATTAAAAATAATACAATATATAATTTTATAATATAAATTTTAAAAATAAATAATAATACATTAACATAAATATATTATAAAAAGTATTTGTTAATTTTATTATAAAAATTAAAAATTCATTTTCTTATGGAGATAACAACTTTTTTATTTCATAAAATGTTAAACATATTGAATGTTTTTTTTTTAAAATATGTTTAAAAATACAGCTAATCTTAAAAGCGGGATAAATGTATTTACAAAAGTTATTAATTATATGATTTAGTTAACGGTTTTAAATGAATGATTTTTTTGATTGGTTGATAATGGTTTTGGTAATATTGCATTTTTAGTGGTTGCAGGGAGAATAAACAAGTTTTAATTAAAACATTTTATTTTATTTTATAGTTTTACAAAAGCGTTACTTACAAAATAATTAATTTATTTTTAAATTAAATTAATTTATTTTACAATTTAAAATCCGTCCATTTAACGGTCCAAATGTAGTTTTTTTTATATAAAAAGTGATTTCCATTATTTTAAATGGAGTTAGAAACATGACCCTGCTCATGACAGGGTCAGTTTAGCAACTAATG
>KE157607.1:87268-154453 GCA_000411055.1 Leavenworthia alabamica
TATATTTAATGTAATATATATAATGTTTTGTTCCTAATGTTGTGTTACAATACATGGGACAGGGGATAAGTATCTAAAGCCAATGGTAGCATGGGAACCAGAAGTAACAATGATGAGAAGGGATCACGGAGACGAATGCTTAATATTAGCCAGCGATGGCCTTTGGGACGTCCTCTCAAGTCAGCTAGCATGTGACATAGCTAGCTTTTGTCTCCGTGAAGGAGCTAATTCGAGTCTTGATTTGAACCTAACAGCTCAAGAACAGGACACTGGACGAGAACAGAATCCTTCGAGGAGTGCATTGGCTGCAACGTTGCTTACTCGGTTGGCTTTGGGTCGACAAAGTAGTGACAATATAAGTGTGATTGTCATTGATCTCAAAAATAGCTCTCAATAGTAGTCGTTTAGGATCGGGTTTTAAGTGGTTGTGGAACTAAGATGGTTAAATCCAAGAAATAAATGTTGATGTAGCGATGAGCCTTGATTAGTTTTAGGGTTTAGCGCTTGTCTTTGTTTTTTTATGAATTGGGGTTGCGAAAGGTATTGACAAAGGCTATTGTGAAAAAGAGTGGTTTTGGGACATGGTTATGTAAGAAATATAGTTAATTTTATGACATTTATAATTGTGTATGTGTTGATGTGTGTTTGTGGTGCAACAAATTATGAAACAATGTTTTATAATTATACCCGAAACGGACTTAATACATAGATCTTGAATGAGCCGGTCTAGCTCGGAAGTGAAAGCATATTTGGGAAGTTATTGGTCTTTCAGATTAAATTAGTTGGGCCGGCTGATGGCATATTTGCAGTAACAGAAATGCGAAAAAATAAAGTTGCACAATGTGGCAACACTCAAACTTAAAAATATTAATTAATACTCATTAAGTAACTATACATTATACTATATATGAATTTATGTTATATTTATGATTATAATTAAAGTCATATAAACAATTAAAATCCGATAATATAATTATGTTTTTATTTTTTATTATATCTTTCAACAAAGTTTATATTTTTAAATCACAATTTTTGATTTAAAAATTATAAATTATTAGAACCTATTTTTTAATTATAATTGAATAAAACAATAAATTAAAATTACTTTAATTTCTTTTTAAAATGTTATGTGGCATTTGATTAAGTAGCAAATTGTCACATGTCAAGTGGGATACTAAAAATATTCCACATGACAGTAAGAACTAAGAAAAATGAAAATTTATAAAAAATTTATGAAAATTTATTAAATTAAAGTTGGAAAACGCACCGTATAAATATTTATGTATAGCATTGAAATTGATTTTTTTCCTTTAGTTATGTGACCTTGTTTATAAATAGAATCATAAGCTTTTGTCGTATTTGCCAAATTTAATCGCATGCTTCTGCTAATGTATATAGGCTCTTAGGCCAACATCATATTGTTTCAATCTTATAAAAAGAAAAATAAACTATCCAGAAGAAATACGAGAGAACCATCCAAGAAAAAAGATACTTATCTTAGTTCGATGAAGCAATTCGAACAAGCCTGATACGAATACCAAGACTATGTCCTAAGCAGAGAATCAAGAATTGTCTTTGAAGTTATTCAAGAATGTTCATTTGAATAATTCCACATTCCTTTTTGTTCTTTTCTTTTTGGGTCATTATCCATCTCAGTGTTTGTGTCGCACTTTTCTTTGAATCATAATTTTGTTTGTGGGCCCCTGCTAAGCTTCTCTCTATGTCTTGTTTAGTTTCAAGATTGGACTACAAAAGAAGTGAGTATCATCTATCAAGAATCTTTTTTTTTTTTACTAAAACAGATGATAAAATTCAAACTACAAAATCAGAATATTTACTAAATTTTCCCTCCCTACTTAACCCCCACCAAAGGACATGAAGACTTAGGAGGAGGTATTGAAATAAGTATTTGAAAAGATTTGATTTATAATAGGATTTGAGAGAATTTGGTTAAATTTGATTGAATTTGAAATTCTGTTAAAAATTCTCTGAAATCTCACCTAAAAACATGAGATTTTGGTCTTTGTATTTTTAACTAAGAAATCCTCTGAAATCCCAGTTAGAATTTTTAAATCAAATCCTTATATTGTTTTTAATAACACTAGATTTTATGCTACTTTTAATAATCAATGTTTCAATAACACTGAATTTCAATAACTATTTTAAAATTCATGTTTCAATAACACATGATTTAGTATTTTAAATTAAATCTCTCCAAATCACAAGTTCAATACCTCCCCTCAGAGAATTTTTCTTTTAAAAAAGTATATTTCCATTTTCACTCATAGATATATGTAGATCATATAGACTTTACACTTATATAGATTAGGGGTATACAATTAACATTAAACAGACGAATACAAGTATGAAATAAATTTAGAGATATTCTAGATCCTTTTACATAAAATCATTCTGAAATTAACAACTAAAGTAATATATTTTCAAAAGAAAATTTAACTAATTACTTTTGTGGTCTAATTAGCTACCTAACGAGATATAGTTAACCTAATAGAGTTCACCTTTTATTCTAGGTAAAAACTCATAATTATCTCTCGGTTTTAAATAGGTGAACTCATAAACCAACTAAAATTCCACATGCAAAAAAAAACTTAATATTCTTTCGTGTTCTCCTTTAAAAATATACAATTATTTTGAAACACACTAGTGTTGTTTATTTGTCATCCTTAGTAAGAAAGAGACATTTATCTACACATTTTAATATCATTATGAGTTTTCTTTCACAAGAATGGTATATAATTAAAGAAGCTAATTAATTTTGTTGTTGCAAATATTTTTTTGGGAAGACATGTAGTTGGATGCCGTTGGTTTTTAAAGACATGTAAGTAAATAGAAAAAATAAATCATGTAGTAATTAATATATAATCACTTTTCTCTTTCCATCCAAGTTGTTTCAACTCAAATTATTCGTATATAAATCATCATCAATATTGTTTAAACCAATAGTAAAAATAATGAGATATCAATCTCATCTAGAAACATTGTGTATAGTTGTCTAATAAAATAGAAAATTACTTAGGTAAAAACAATAGTAGGTAAAAAAATAATATTAATAATCACATATTGTCAGAATAATAGCGTATTTAAAAAAACAAATACGGTTCATTTGGTCAAATGTTATAGTGTTTAGTGGCTTAGTTACATTTTCATTGTTAAATTATCTAATAAAACAAATCATAAATTCCAAATAATATCATTGATGACCCATGTGAAATCATATTGTTTAAATTATACGTCCTAATTATATACCATACACATTGAACGTGATATTTTAATACATAAACATTAAATTAATATTGATAAAAAAGAGTAAAAAAGCTACAGAGTGTCAACTGTCAAACTTTAATTATAGTTTTTTTTTTAAAAGTGATGTAATTAAAAAGAAAAATCATTTAATGTAAGAAAAAGTCATTAACTACTCTGTGACCACTTAAATTCTATAACAGCTCATTTTTCTAGTAAGAAAAAAAAATTATCAAAATTTTCTATGCCGTCACGAACAATCCCGTCGCCGGCACCGGAGAATTCACCGTTCTTGTCCTCTCACCATGAAAAAACCACACGCATATTTCCTCCACTTGTAGCCATCGGTTTCTCTTTCTTTATAACTCTTTCCATCTGTTTCTGCAAATTCAAACGCAAACGCCGATCTACCGCCGCCGTAAACTCCTCCTCATCTCCGCCGTCTCTACATGAATTCTCTTATTCATCTCTCCGCAAAGCCACTGCTTCTTTCTCACCGGAAAATCGACTGGGTCAAGGCGGATTTGGATCAGTCTTCCGCGGAACTTTGCCTCCGTCCTCCGGTGGTAATATAGCCGTTAAAGTAATGGATTCAGGTTCTCTTCAAGGAGAAAGAGAGTTTCAAAACGAGCTTTACTTCGCCGGTAAGCTTAACTCTCCTCATGTAGTTTCCGTTATCGGATTCTGTCGTCGTATGATTCTCGTTTACGAGCTAATGGAAAATGGAAATCTACAAGACGCTCTTCTTCATCGTAGATCACCTGAGCTTATGGAATGGAATCGGAGATTTGTTATTGCGATTGATATAGCTAAAGGCATTGAACATCTTCATAGTTTGAATCCATCTGTGATTCATGGAGATTTGAAACCTAGTAATATATTGTTAGATCGATTCTTCTCTGCTAAGATTTCTGATTTTGGTTTAGCTAGGTTGAAATCGGAACATGTTGAAGTTACAGTTACACCGGAGAACAATGAAGTTAAGTTAGAAACTGAAGAGTATGGATCTGTTGTAGAAGAAGAAGTAGAGAGTGTGATAACTAATGAAGAATCAAATTTTGGATTTACTGATCAGTCTCCGGTAAGTGTTTATAAGGTTCCTCTTTCATCGCCGGAGACTGCTGTATCCGTTTCACCGGAAATGGTGGAGAAAGCTAGTGATTTAGAGGTTGGTAATGTGGTAAAGAGTAAAGATTGGTGGTGGAAGCAAGAAGGTAATGTTGGAAGAGGGAAAGGGAAAGATTATGTGATGCAATGGATTGGTTCTGAGGTTAAGAAAGAGAGACCGAGTAGTGATTGGATTGGTGAGACAGAAGAAGTAGCTAAGAAGGTTGAGAAGAAGAAGAGTAGTAAGAGATTAGAGTGGTGGCTTTCGTTGGATGAAGAGAAGGAGAAGAAGAAGAAGAAGAAGAGGATGGTTAGAGAGTGGTGGAAAGATGAGTATCGGAAAGAACTCGGTAAAAGAATGAAGAATAAGAAGAAGAAAACTTTGGAGTCTGAGTTTTATAGTGATGATGTAAGTAGTAGTGTAGGGAATGAAGCATTGAATAAGAAGAAAAGAAGAGGTGGTAGTGGTAATAGTATAGGTAGTAGCATAGATCAATGGTTAGATGGGTTAACCGGTGAACAATGGAGAGCACGACGAAGAAATAGTCATGATTCTGTTAAGAGTTGTGGAGTTAGTAGCACACCAAGTATGAGAGGGACAATGTGTTACGTTGCTCCTGAGTGTTGTGGTAATAACATAGAGGATGTGTCTGAAAAATGTGATGTGTATAGTTATGGAGTTTTGTTGTTAGTTCTGGTTTCAGGAAGACGTCCGTTGGAAGTAACGGGACCTGCTTCTGAGATCATACAACGTGCGAATCTCATGTCGTGGGCACGAAAGCTGGCGAGAAGAGGAAGACTCAGTGATCTGGTTGATGAAAAGTTGCAGCTTGTGGATAAAGAACAAGCGGTTTTGTGCATTAAGGTGGCTTTGCAGTGTCTGCAAAGATCACCGGAGTCACGGCCTTCGATGAAAGATGTTTTAGGGATGCTTACAGGAGCGATGAGTCCACCTGAGTTGCCTACAGAGTTCTCACCATCACCGCAGTCTCGATTCCCGTTGAAGACACGAAGGAAACATACTCGATAGAGTGATCCAATGTCTAGTTACAGTTAATTAGTTAAGTTATTATCTTATTGTAAAACTAAGAACTGATTTTTGCTAGATCTACTTTTTCATTTGTGTATGCGGAATTTATATGTTAGTATGTGGTAGACCCAGTCTCCAATCTCCATCATCTAGAGATTAATCAAAGATTTGGTAAAAAAGTTCCAATGATACTGATCCTCATGATTGGGCCTAATTAATAGGAATTTCAAGTGGCAGGGCCGAGCTGGGCCTATCCTTTCGCGTTAATTAGGGTATATTATTTACTTGGGTTTGGACTAGCTCTATATTGGATATTAATATTATAGTCAAATTGGTTTGTTGGGCTTCGTGAAATAGACTAGACAAAACTTGGTTTAACCATAGTACCACTTAGCTCGTATTTTTAAAAGAAAAAAAAATTCATAACGTTTTATAGAAATCAAACAATAAGATAAATTTCATTTTGATTTCTTCGGACAACTATACACAGACCGCTGTTGCACTGATATATAATACTAGAAGACAGTGGTATATAATTATATAAGTATAGTTGTAGAAGAAGAGGTGATGAAGAATACATACGTCACTCCATGCGTACCCTAACAATTCTATATTTTATTTTTTTCTGATACGCCTAACTAACATATCTTCTTCTCAATTAAAATACTATTTTCAAATGATATTATTTTCTTTAATTATTTAGCTCAACCTTCAAGACTGCAATAATTTTCAACTTTACATCAAAGCCTTGACCTGTTTTCTTCTAAAGAGTAAGATCAAACCCCAGATCACAAAATCATAGAAGATCAGATCTTGCTGTCTCATAATCATCAGAAAAAAATAAGGGAATAATATATATACTAATACTATTAATTAAGACCATCACAGCTTTTAGAATGGACGATTGTCGGGAGAAAAGAAGAAGACGATGTCCGAAGCTGACATGTAGTACTAATAATAATAACAACATGGAGAAGATGATGCATAGAGAAACTGAGAGACAAAGGAGACAAGAAATGGCTTCACTCTATGCCTCTCTTCGTTCTCTTCTCCCTCTTCGCTTCATCCAGGTCACTCCCCCAACTCCTAAAACCCTAATCTTGATTTTGATTCATCATGACTCCTTTAGATCCACTCACTCTTTGTCCTTTGGTATCCTCTTCTATGTAAGGAAATGAAAAAGGGATCATTGACCTTGGGCGGTTCCTTAGTGTTTCTCTTAATGATTCCTTATTATAGATCTCGTTCTTACTTGGTTCGTTTGGTGGGATCTTTTCTTCTCTCTAGGGTAAGCGTTCGACGTCAGATCAAGTGAACGAGGCGGTGAACTACATAAAGTATCTACAGAAGAATAACGAGGAGCTGAGTTCGAAGAGAGATGAGCTTATGTTACTGTCTAGAGGAAGCTTTTTAGGTGGTAGTAGTAGTAGTAATGATGATTCTAAGGAGGACGAGATAGAGATGATGATGAGTAGGAAGAATCATGTGGTGGTTCGTCAGTGTTTGATGGGTGTTGAAATTATGTTTAGTAGCCGATGCTGTGGTATCCAACCGAGGTTTTCGAGTGTTCTTCAAGTACTTAGTGAAAATGGTCTCTGTGTTCTTAACTCAGTCTCCTCTATTGTTGATGATAGGCTTACTTACACCATACAGGCCGAGGTAAACATTGTTCTTCTTACTTTAGTTGAGTTATATATATATATATATATATATATATATGTACAAAATGGAAATAAAGTTTCTTTATTATAATACGTTTGTATTTGATCTTTCACGTTTTATTTGTAGAAGATTTTATCAAATCAATAATTGGTGTGGTTTCATTTAAAGATACATACAATGAAAATGAAAATGTTAAAATAGTAGTATACTAGTATCTGAATGTTATGTATATCCAAGATTTGATTCTATCAAATTTTATATATACGTTACTTAATATATATATAGAGGAACCATATATATTCATTATCTATATGTTGAGCATCAAATATTTGTAAAGGAGAAAATATCATAAACACTATGTTCATATTTGCTTCAAGAGTAATTAATTATATATAGTTTTTTAATTGAGTATAAACTTGTATAAAGAGACGTACAACTTCGCCATACATAAAAACTGGGTATGTTAAAGAGTATATATATGTTAAAGAGTTGTTTTGTTTTGCAGGTCAACGATATGGCTTTCATTGACTTGGCAGAACTTGAAGAGAGATTAATCAGAATAATGTAAATGGTTGTTAAGTAGACTTCTCTTAACTTAACTTATAAAGCAAACAGCTTATATAAGTACCTTTTTATTCGTACTTGTATTGTGTTATGTAGTTTCATTTTATCTATATATATATATGATTAGTTGTTTCAATTCTAGATTGACAAATCATTTTTTCCATGAGTAAGTGCTATAATATATGATGATATATGATTAAAATGTATAATTTGGAATGATCTAATAGGTTTAAATATATATACATTTGAATCATATATATATAATTAAATACATTCAAATCATTTATGCTCATTAACCCCATCATAAAAAATTTGTCTTCATTGTTAAGCATTCATTATATGATTTTTATAAAAATAATAATATAACTAGAAAAGAAAAATAAATTGAATTTTAATGATTAAATCATAAATCATTAATGCGATAGAGATACGGATGATTGAGTTTTTGAGATCTCCCTAATATATGTTTTCATTTAAATATTGTTAGTCAATTATTAAAGTAGAGAGATGCTGTCCAACGAATTCTTGATCTTCAAATCGGATTATGTTAGCCTAACACTAAAGATTCATGATCTTCATATATGTATATTTTAAATTATTAATCTTATAGGCTTTTTTTTACACACACATACTGGGAAGTCAAGTTTATTTATAATAAATTAATTTATACATGTTCTAAGTTGACCAAAAAAAATGAAATGATGTAATTTTTTAACCTTTTCAAACAAGTTTTTATATTTGTTTCTTTGTAATGGGCAATATAGATACACAAGATCCATACTAAAGGCCCATATTTTGAATTCTTTATTTTCAACCCCAAGCTATCATTGACAACTAGGACAGTCCATTGGATTAAGTAAATTAAAAATAAATTGAACCGATGGGTTTTCCTTTTATTGTTTTACAAGATGATACACTCCTTATATGCATGACAATATTATTTTAATATAATTTTAAGAGTAACATATTTATAGTTAATAAATTTTTACAGATTGAGTTTATGTATCAATTATATGTTAATTAAATGATAATAAATTAATTATAAGCTTTTATTTCAGATTTGCTAAAGATTTTATTGGTTACAGATTTATAAGTGAATTATTTTTTAATTAAATAAATATTATATAAACTATAGATTTCCCTAGATTGTAGGCTAATAGTTAGAGAATTTTCTATATATGTAAAATGAAAATGATCTCAATAAACAACATTAAATATTTGAACTCTGAAATTCTACATAGCCTGATTTCCTTCAAATAAAGAAGAAAAAAAACTATATACGAGTATTAATATAATACGTTGACAGAATATGTGATATATGAGAAGATACACATGTCTCATTCATTAATTGTGTGTTTCTTTTAGTAGTTTATTGATTTTAATCAAGTGATATGAGACCTTTTCTGATAAATCAAGTGATGTAAGAGTTGTGTGTTAATTCATTTGATTACTTGGTGATATGATATCAAATTCAAGGATCCAATTTACAATAAGGAAAATCAATATATAAAATCTTAAGAAATGAGGAGGATATTCAATTTACTAAAAAGTCGAAGGGCTTGTAGATTCAACACAGCTTTTGAGTATAAAGCACCAAATCCCAACATGGCTGTAAAGTATATATTATATTGTGCTAAAAAAATTCATATGCCCTATAAAACTAACTCTAGCTATTAATGTTATCACATTATAAGGCATGCATATAATATACTCAAGATTAAATATTCTTCGCCACTTTTTACTTCTTTTGTGAATCCATTTAACACTTACAATATATGATAAAAAAGTGAAAATTATCTAACCAAACCCAATAAATAAATTAATGAAGAAAATCATATTAGAAAACAAATTAAGATCTATAACAACAGCTATCGAGGTTTAAGAAGATAGAACTCAGAAAGTGATGTCTACCTATAAATAGTTGTGGAAACGAAGACACATCATTACTAAAAATGTTAAAACAAGAAAAGTTCATTTTACCTCCATTGATGAGGCATGAGCATGTGTATGTGCCCTTTTAGGGTAACATTAAATTAATTTCATGCATATAACAAATTTAAAATCTCACACCAAGAAAGTGATGAGTGAGAGAGAGAGTGTGTGTATGGTCTGTTAATTAGGTGAGCAGCAGCCGACCTAGAGAGATAAAAGCATACATAGGAAGAAGAGAGAGAGAGAGAGGCTAGGGCTTTAAATTTTAAATATCGAGATGAGTTTATTAATGGTTTGGTGATCGTGCCCATCATTTTTCACTTGTCTTTCTGTGTTTTTAACGGTTTATGGAATTTAAGACATCTCACTCTATTGTACCATCGAGGCATCATTATATACAAATTATTAAATTATAGATATGAATCATATGATTTACTTACAGGTTAATACAAGTGTAACAGATGGATCAAAATTAAGTCATGGAAGTTAAAGTTCGGACCGGACATATGCTGTCACATAGATCGAATCAAGGAGATGATTCTTTGATCTGCTTCTACTGCCTTTGAAAATGTTTCCACACTTGATTTTGTATTTGAATTCATTTAGTTTAATATACCAAAATTAGTTCACTGAGTTATATTATGTATGAGTTATGTTGTGGACTAATATAGTTTAATATTTTTTTGTTGAATTGTTAAATTTATTAAACAACGTAACAAACAAAAATTATAAAAAATGTTGGTGAACTATTGAAAAATATTTCAGAGAACTTTCGAGTTCAAAATTTATCAATCTATGATTTAAATTAATGGAAGCATATAGAGTGTTTCCAGAATTTACATTTTACTTCAATTCTTAATATTTTCTTACATTTTATTGTAATATTTTCTTAATATTTATTCCATTATCATATATAATGGAATCAATATCATCTTACATTTTATTCAAATATGTGTGATGAGTTATTCTATAAACTAATAGATATCTGAGATTCAAATATAACCTTGGCTTAAGTTCGAGTACACAACATTTTAAACAATTTAGGATCTTAGGCAATGAATGATAACATTTACTTTATTGACACAAAATATGCATTTTGTATATGACACAAAATTAAAACCCACATTTGATTTTATGAGGCATTTGCTTTACTGGTAATTTCTTGTTAAATTACGCATTAACGTAGAGAGTTTAAAAGCTTTGAATTAAGTAAATATAAAACTGAGTTTCAAACTAAGATGAGCGATGCTTAGTTGCTTTGGTAAGTGGGATTGAGCTGGACAGCACAGTATTATAAGGTACAACGATACATGTTTGATCTACTTCTAGTAAAAAAATCTATTGAATGCTTCATGTATTTTTAGTAAAGCTATATTTTCTAATAAATACTTAAATATATATATTAAATAAAAAAATTAAAGAGCTCGGAAAAGGCAAAACTGGCATGAGAGTCAATGGAGCAGAAGCATGGAACCGATGTGTCCACATCTCTTACTCTCTCCCTTTTATCGCACAAACACAAACTCTCAGTCCCTTTTCCTCGTCTATTCATTATTATTATTTTTTAATATTCTTTCTTCCTGCACAAACAAAATAATTATCCAAATATAAATTATTGAAAAAAATGAATAGAAAAATGTAATAAATAAAATAATAAAATAGAGAAATAAATTCTTACGCCGCGTTTGCAGTCTTATGGACAATGATGGACTCTTTTACCTTCTAGTTGTCAAAATCAGACATCAACGTTAATAAAATTTAGTAGGAGCCAAACTGATGCGGTTTATTCATTGCCAGGTTCCACAGTCTTCTCTTTTTATTCAAACAAATTATGCTTTATTTGATTAGTGACAGTAAATTGCCATAAAATATTCCAATTTTATTATTATACATATAGAAATACGGATATAAAAATAAACAAATATAAATAACTTCTGTATATAAAATGATCACATTCTATATAATCTAAATTTTAGATATTTGTCACATAAATTCGTTGAATCATTGGTATTTTTAAAATTAGAAAAATATATTCTGTTTATTTCTAAGTAATATAGCACGAGATTTTTTTTTAACATAAATACTCGTTTTCAATTTTCTGCAAAAAGCAGAAGCCAAAAAGATAAAAACCCTAATAGTCTTCACTCTTCATAAACCCCAAAACCAGAGAACCTAACCAGCTTGAGTTTCTAAAGATCAAACAAATCTTCTCCTTCGTTCTTCTTGTTCCCTTCTCTCTTTTTTTTTGTTTTGTCTTTTAATAATAAAAACTCATTTTAGGGTATTTTTAATTTCCTCTTTAATTTTAGTGCTTCTTGAAATGGGTGAGACAACAAAAGGAGATGCTACAAAATCATCACCGAACCAAATCTCTTCACCTAAAGATTCTTCACTTGATCACCAAACACCAAACCCATCACTTCTCCACCATCACCACCACCAACACCAATCTTTCCTCCCTTCTCCGATCTTCATCCCTATTGTCTCTTCTTCCGGAGCTCCGGTTATCCCCAAAAGACCACGTTTCGGCACATCCGGTGGTCTTTCCCCTCCTCAATGGAAAGCCTTACCTTCACCTTCCACTGTTCCAACACCCTCCACAGTTTCTTCATCGCCGACACCTTCCACCGCCTTGGTAACAGCTTCTTCCACCGAAACTGCTGGATCTTCACCGCCGGGTCAAGAAGCAACCAACAGCGAGAAACAACAACTTGAAACGGAATCGTTTCAACATAAATTCAGAAAAGGCAAGTACGTGAGCCCTGTGTGGAAACCAAACGAGATGCTATGGCTAGCAAGAGCCTGGAGAGTCCAGTACCAAAACCAAGGAACCAGTTCCGGATCCGGGTCAGGCGAGGGTAGAGGTAAAACTCGAGCTGAAAAAGACAAGGAAGTAGCCGAGTTCCTAAACCGGCACGGTATAAATCGAGACTCGAAAATCGCCGGTACCAAATGGGACAACATGCTTGGTGAGTTTAGGAAAGTTTACGAGTGGGAAAAAAGTGGAGATAGTGATAAATACGGTAAGAGTTACTTCAGACTCTCTCCTTATGAACGGAAACAACATCGTCTTCCCGCGTCTTTTGACGAAGAAGTGTTTCAAGAATTGGCTCTTTTCATGGGTCCACGTGTCAGAGCTCCGACTATAAGCCGCAGCAGTGGTGGAGCTTCGGCGGCTGTCACCTTAACGCATCCGTCTGTTGAGGTGCTTCCTCCACCATTGATGAATTCAAGAGACGAATATGATACTGAAAATAACCCTATCGCTTCCGTTGGTAAGATTTTATTTCACTTTTGTAAGATTACTTATTTATTAATTATTCATTGACTTGTCTAAGTTCATTACTATTTAATAGTCACATTATGCCATACTATGCTTGGACTTGTAGATAACTATGTTTGGTACGATCCTTTATTGGTCTTATTAATTAGAATTGAAGGAACTTGAGTCTATAAAGATTATAATATTTTTTATATATTTAATGTGTTAGCAATATTTATTATATACAATGTAGGAAGAGGGAAGCGATTAGCATTATCAAGTGTTGGAGATGATCATCTTCAGTATTCGTATTCACACAATATTGCTAGAGGATCAGGTTTATTCTCTTATAGGTCATCATTATATAATCCTTCATCCGAGACGATTCCTACGTCTTCTTCACTGAAAGATCTTCGTCGTGTTGGGAAAATACGGTTAACTTGGGAGGAATCGGTTAACTTGTGGGCTGAAGATGGAGATGTTGATTATGGGAGAATTAGGGTTAGTGGGTCGAGCTTTTTGAATGCGGACGAGCTGACATACTTGGACGATTCCATGGTGGCTTGTACAATGGAATCCTTTGAAGATGGACCTCTCAAAGGGTTCTCTTTGGATAAATTCATTTCTGGTCAACATGTTAAAGTCTTTGGAAGACAAAAGTCAAGTTCATCATCTGCTCCTTCGCCTTCAGGTAACACATATATACATTCATGTTTTATAGAGGAAGGAAATATTAAGAAATTTTTTGTATGATTAATATTTATATATTAAAGATAAAGAGGAACTTCATTCATGTAAGTTATCCAATGAATTATAAAGCAAGAAAATGTAAAGAATATATATCTTTTTAGTAGTAGTGTAACGCTCTAATCATATAGTATGGTTTTTATTTAGTGAGTGTGGCAGGTTTTTTGGATAGAGCTCATCTTCAAGTGTCAGAACCCATCTATAAATGTAAATTTATTACGTTATCTTATATCATCAACTTAGCTTTATTTATTTTATTAACATGTGAATTAATGCTAACACAGCATTACCAACACTGGAGTACCAAGACCCATCGGAGTATTTCTTGAGTAAATTACGAATGCCAGCGGGAAATCTTCCGAGCTTATTTGAGCTCGCTAGTTATCTTCAAGAACCACCGCCGGAAAATCTCAGGTTTCCTCTCCGGCGAGATGTTTACAACGACTTGCCACAAGGGAAAGAGCTCTTCTTCTCCACATCCTCTACAGAGCTACTAGATTGTAGAGCAATCACATATGATATCATCGGCCCCATAATGTCTCACTTAAATTGTAATGTCGGAGACGTCATCTCGAGCAAAGACTCAATGATCCCAATTTGGCATGACTGCGTAAACCGGATTGTTTCAAAGTTTTGTGAGATGGTGATTGTGCGTAAACCGGATTCTTCATCTTGCGTTGAAAACGTTCAAGATCAGTGGCCAAACGTGATGGGATACGTAAAAGAATTTGCGTTATGGAGAGGAGAAGAGACTGAAAAGGTACGAGAAGGTGTAGCTGATCCTTCTTCTCTATTGGTCCAGAAGATTCTTTGGTCATACAACGATCTTCCGTACATTCTTGGATATCACGCAATAGGTTTCACTGTAACTTTTTGCGCTTTGAGCCGATCGTCGCAAGATCGAGTGACCTGCACTGATCTTTATTCATTTGATGTTTCTTCACTATCCGATCGAGTTAAGGCCTTGGTTCCTTGTTACCGTATCGCTTCTCTTTTACCTTTGCTTGCAGAACGGTGCAGTACGAGTCTCTTATGCTACAATGACTTCGAAAGAATCTATCATAAAGATTACGTGACCGAAGTGACGCCTCACACTGTGACTAAGTATTACTCTAGCAAGAGAATATGGAGCGGTGTGAAAGGAGTTTACGTTTTTCTTGGTCAAAGAGTTCCACACGCAGAGCATTTGGATAGGGCAAGTGAGAAAGATCTCTCATTGAGTTTTAAGCCACGTGGAATCAGAGTCAAACCTCAAAACGTTGACCAGCTCATCGAGTCATTGATGTGTGTAACTAGAGCGCTTGTTGCGCTTCATGACCTTTCGTTCATGCATCGTGACATGGGGTGGGATAATGTAATGAGAAGCACGGATACCACAAAGACAACAACATCGGAAGCAGAATGGTTCATTGGCGGGTTTGATGCTGCGGTTGAGTCCCCTCAGCTTAACCCATATCGTCCTATAGCCAAAGCGGTAGACAATGAGGAGGAGGGGCGTGAGAGACACGCGCCGGAGATGGAAAGAGGATTACATGCGATGAAAGTGGATGTTTGGGGAGTGGGTTATATGATAAAGACATGTGGATTGAGTAATGTGCCAAAGATGTTGAGAGATCTTCAAGGGAAGTGTTTAGAGCCGAATCAAGAGAATAGACCGACCGCAGCTGATTGCTTCCACCACCTTCTCCAGGTTCAATCTGCGAGTTCATCATCGTATTAGTCGTTGTTTAATTTTTAATAATAGTCTAGTAGCTTTAAAATCATAAGGTTTGAAACCTAGAGGTGTAGAAGTTATATGGGTTTGACTATCAGTATAGTCAACTTTTTTGTCCGTTTAGTTGAACAAGTCATTTGATTATTAGCTTCAGTAGCAACCTTTGTTTCGAATATTTCTAGAGATAAATTACACATAATCTATATAAAAAAAAGCAATCACAGCTTAAAAACATTGTTCTTGCATGAAGAAAAAAATAACCTCAAAATACATATATATATTTAATTGTTGACTGGTAAGAAATGAGATGTGATGGTGTGTGTCGGGAGAAACAGACATCGGTCTAAACAAAACAGCCGCCATTTCCTATATCAGTTCTATCTCAATTCACCTGCGTCACAATTTAACTTTCTTTTATTTTCTCCCAGATTTTCCTACTCTAGGTTTTTAGTATCTTTTATATCTGTTTTCTGTAATTTTTGTCAGATCTTTTGAAAACTTTAATTTTTTTTACATCTTTCTGTTCTATAAAAAAAAGTAAATAAAAATATTACTCTGTTTTTAAACTCTAATTTAGATCGAACAAACACTTTCTTTTATAATCATAATATGTTCTTTTAATTGAATGATAGATTAGAGTGTATGATTTACGGTTTACCTTTCCAAGCTTATTATTAGTTTATAACATTTTTTTTGTTATAGAAATATCGAGAAGAGAAGACTTAAAACCCAAGTTACTTAAAAGAAATAATATAGCTAATAAATAAGTTTTATAATGTAGAGATCATATCAAAGTAATGAATAAAATTTGTTAATATAGAAATATAGCTAACAAAAAGTTTGACTAAAAAAAATTTAGATTTTTGATAACTAGAATATCTAGTTTTTTCTTTTTTAATTTCAAAAGTAAATTTATTATTACCAAAAAGCCACTAATAGAATATCTAACCTTGTCCACTAGCAATCAATCATATAAAATTTGATATATTTTTTGTTCATCTAAAACATATTAACAGTGGAAGCACCTTTTACCTATTGGTTAAGGTTTCAAAAACTTCTATACCAGGTCTGCATTCGAAACCAGAGAACGCAATTATTACATATTAAAGGATGTAAAGGATTTCCACATGTTCCGGTGTGCGCAGATAGTATCGTCCGTCGTGGTCTCGTGTTACGGGGAGAACTTGTCCATCAGAAGGGATGTCGTACGTGCAGAACCGTCCGTCGAAGATCCGAGTGTTGCGGGGAGAGGTTATCCACCATGAGGATGCCGTATATTCAGAACCGCATATCGAAGATTATTTGTGTCATGGAATTTTCGTAAGTAGATGTTGTTCTCGCATTCCTAAAAAATCCGTAATACTAATGATGTAATATACGTTAAAAAAAAAACATATTAATTCGAAACAAAATCTCCCACACATACATTCTTTACAAAGACTTCAATGAATGTGTGATTATTACTAGCCCTGGACCTTCGGATTTCTCGGCTCAATCGATTTAGTTTGTTCGGAAAACCGGTTTAATCGAAATTTGAAAATTCTACAGATTATTACAGATCCACCGTTCATGCATGAAGGGTTGTAGTAAAGTATACTATTAAGTACTAACTAATAAGACAAATGGCATCGATCAGAGATAATAATAGTGTTACTAATAAATTGGAGTAGATAAAACATAAAATTCGAAATAAAACATATTGACAAGTAATATTTACAAGAGAGACTAATAATTAGACAAATGTGCATGATGCTGTATCATTGATACAAAATCCTAAACGATGTCGTTTAGCTAAGCCAAGAGATCTGCTTTTTATTAAATCTAAAATAATGAAACGACAATAAATAATTAAAGAGAAAGAGAACAGAAGAGATGCACGTGATACGAAGGTGTTTTTGGATTTTGATAATACTTGTCTTTTTCTCTCCCGACTTATTATTAGTCTTTATTATCAAATATCTGAATCTTTTATTTATTAGATTTAATTTGTATATAAGTTTTGTTTGTACATCATAAATTGATTGACGTTAGTTAGATAGATTATTATACAAAATTAAATGTGTTATCAACTCACCACAAGTTTATTTTGTATTGGTATGTCATTATTTATTGTCGAGATATGAGACGTTTCAACCATATCTAATTACTCCCTATGCTTAGACATGTATTATTGTAGTTTTGTATTATGTTTTTTATTTTATTTTTTGAAAGCGAAGTATTTAATACTTATTGAAATTTATTTACAGTAAAAAGCAAGATAGTTAATAAATAAGCCAATGATTAAATACGCCAAAAGTATATAAATAATCACAAACATTCAATACATTAAAAAGTTTGCATAGAATTTTTTTAAATCAAAGAAATTGAAACAAAAATAAATTCCTAAATATCTTCTATATTAAAACCGAGAGAATATGTTTTTGGTTCATTTATACCATATTATACATAATTTATATCAAACTCTCTTTAAACATAACTGAAAATATATAAAATATACACAAAATTTTGATTGTAACATCACTTATATAATGTGATGTAAAAAAATAACATCGTTTATTGTAACTGACACAAATTAATATAAGTTATAATAATTAATGCAAATATTATGTACAATTACATCATTTGTTAACATAATGATGTTAATTATTTGCATCACCACAATTAAAATCATTCATTTAAATGATGTGAATTTTTTTTGTATCATTTAAAAGTGATACAAAAATAAAACAAAATTGATGTAAAATAATAGTTTTTTTGTAGTGGTCTCATCAATTATTTTTAGTTTAAACAATTTTTAAGATCGGATAAAATGTGATCTAATTGCAAAAAAAAAATCTTAACGTGTCTAGATTAAAAACGAAGAGATAAGATAAATGAGAAAAAATAATTTAGAAAAACTCAAATTCAATTATGAGTTGTAAATTGTGCAAACACTATACAAAGCTGTATGCATATATAAGGTGCCAAAGAAGTAAGATTCAAAGGATAATGAGCATTATTAGGGTTTTGGTTCTTATGTTTGTAAGAAAGAGAACATTCGTGGGTAGGTTTTAGTTAGTGGCCCATGTGTTTTGTTTTTTTCTGATGACTCTTGCTAAACTACACGTTGACGTCTAACATACACACTGTTTTTTCTGTCTTTAATCTTAAGTTGGTCTCAGTGGTTAATGACATTGATGTGTACTTTGTTCTTGGATTTTTCTTACTCTTTCCTCCAATCAAATCCATTCATAAACTTGACACGTACGTAGAAGTGGAAGAAACTCCCGTCCCGTTCCTGTCCGATTTTGTTCCTAAAGTCACGCTATTATGTCAATCCCCTCATGGAACAGACCCGGTCTCACAGTATCAAATGTCTGAATTAAAATATTATATTATTATTAGTAATACATTATTATATAAAAAAAAAAACCCTACATCTTTAAAACTAATAATATATTCATTTATTAATTATCTTCCCATTCAAGTGCTAGTTTGATTTCAAATTCAATTTAACGAGCATTCATAAGCTACAAGGCAAGGCTTAATCTAAACACTTGGAACAATATATAAACGTCAATCACCATGCATGAGAACAAAAGACACGTAGTAACGAAGAAAGACAAAAGATTTGGTAGATAGTAATATGGTTTCTTAGATGGTATTTTTGTTGGTAATGACCCAATTTGAAAAGGAATCGAGAGTATTCACATCTGCTCTGTAATGTTTTTGAGTGAACTCAAGGAACATAGGCCAAGTGAAGTCAGGGTATCTTCTTAGTGTCATCTTCTCCAAAATCTCACTTGGTGGTTTCACAACTTTATCTTTCTTGGGACACAAGAAAAACGCCATAGATTTCCTTGCACTCTCTTTATTCACAACTGCTCTATGCAAACAACTCTTGAACATCCCGTTCGATAGTGCCTAAAAAAAGTAACAAAATTAGTCAACCATTTGTGTATATATGAGTAACTAAAATGTGTGTTTATATGGTTATTAATTACCATGAAAGTGTCACCAATATTGACAACGAAAGCCTTGGGGTTTGGATGAATGGATCGCCATTGATTGTCAACAAAGACTTGCAGGCCATTGACATGGTCTTGATGAAGAATAGTCAAAGAGCTTGGATCACAATGAGGTCCTGTACCTAATGTGAGATCTGGTGTTTGGCATGGAGGGTAATGATTAAGCCTCATTATCGAATCATTTTTCTCGAAAAAGTCTTTGAAATAGTCTCGGTTTACTCCCAAACTTAGCCCTAAAAGCTCCATGATTTTGAGTGATAGAGAACTCATTGCTTCACAGTAATCTTGATACACCTTCCTGTAAACAAAACCGGATATATTATTAGCAAAACCGGTCAAATTATTTCCGGTTTAAGTGTTCCGGTATAAGAAACCGGTATATTAAAACAGATAAAATAATGACATGTGGGTTTTTGCTCTGTTTTTTTTGGGTTCTTGTTCTGTCTTAGGACACGTACCCAAACTGCTCAAACTCTTGTCCTAATGTAACGGAGAAGTAATCTTGAACAGTTCTTGATCCAATATTCTCGTTGGAAAACTGGAACGAGAGAGTCTCCTTCCATGGAAGCTTGGTGGAGAATCTTCCCGTGAAGCTAGTGGCATAACCACTGCTCTCACCGGGTTTTCTCTGAGCCATCTGTTTTCCAGCAAGAGGCATGTCAAAGAACTGGTCCATGAAACGGTGAGCTTCGGATATGAGTGACTCACTCACTCCATGATTGACTACAAGGAAGAAGCCGTGTTTGGTGCAAGCTTCTGCGATGAGTTTAGAAGCTTCAAGAGTTGAGTCTTGGCTTGAAAGATCAATGAAAGGGACGTTGAACTCGGGTATGTCAATGAAAGGTTTCTCTTCGTCTGGCCAAATAAACTGTTTAGGGATTTGGGATTGGAGGTTAAGAAGTAAAGGGTTGAAGATTATGGGAAGAGTTTGGTCGGTTTCAAGATCTTGTTTTGGTTCGTGTTCTTTCTCTGCCGGAGATGTTGTTGTTGTGCAAAGTATCGCCATTTCTTTAGGTTTTGTTTTGTCTTTTTATGAGTCTAAAAAGGAGAAGTGAAAGTGAGTGTGAGTGTTGTTGTGGAGATGAGGGAACAAAGGGTCCTTTAAGTCTTTATATAAGCAAGCTTCAACTCATGTTATTGTACATTTGTTTGGTCTTTTTTTTCTTATAATAATTAGTTTATTTTTTACGTGTGCCACATGGACATGGGATTTTTTTTAATAATCTCTTTATAAGGTGAATTTAATAGTAAATAATTGCGTATATTGAACAAAATTTTTGGTCTCAATCAAAACGACAAAAATAAACTATACGACAACTAATAATCCCTAAATTAAATGCGTATTTGTTTCATATGCTTGATATTCATGCATGTTGGATTCAATCTTGATATTATTCAATAGATTCTTATTGGAATCTTGCAATGATACAAAGTCGTTTTATTTTGTGTAATTTGGAGAACTTGAATAAGATCTCTATCTATCATTCTTTAAATTTAATTTATAAATTTATAAATCTTGATGTATCTATAAATTTCCAAGATAGTTACATCCTATAGAATCAGTTTTGGCTTCAGTCCAACGAACATATTGACATAGGGAGAGGGATTAATTGGGTATTAAAATCACATGAAAACAAACATTGTTTTAAGCAAACAAAATTAATAAAAACAAAGGATCTTTTTGTTGGTGTCTGTTTTTATAGTTTAGCAGGAGGAAGAGGTTCCCGAGGTTGTGTTTTGGCTCTATTAGGAAAAGTATTGGTTCCATGTACTTAATTACTTTCAATTTTACATAGTTTTAAATTATTTAATTTCATTTTCTTAGTTGTTTGTCTATTTTTTATTGGATCTCAAAGAAAATGAAAATCCATTGTTTAATTTAATTGGTAGTTATAATTGAGTTTGGATACAAACATAAGTAATAACTTTGGGCTACTCTTGTAACACTTAAATGGTAAGAGATGGGGTCGATTTGTAAACCCTACAACCTACATGATATTTTGTAATTATGTCCAATCATTCATGGTTGGTTGGTTTGAACAATTAAGACAATGGAACTTAGTAGATTCTTGATTTAATTACACTTAAAATAAATTATATAAGTACATTTTAGCATTTATATTTGAATATAATTCATAACATTCTCATGCGGATCCAATAATTCATAATTATTTTAAATGTTTTAGACAAATTTTTTTTAATATAAACGTATCTTAAAACATACAAAAAATATTCTTAAACTATTAGATATATTAGGCGACCAGTTATATGACATACCCTCCTAAACTCGTCTTTAATTATTAGTTGAACAAATACCTTATAAAGGTTTGCATTTCTATACACATAGTATTATATTCCATTGTTTTTTAATATATAATGTTTTTTATTAAAGCTTATATGTTAAAAAAATATAAAATTTATGTCGCTTTAATTTTTTATAGAAGAAAAACTAAGTTACATATTATAATCTTTTTGAACTGTATTCTGTAGTCTCTATATAAAAAATCTGTAAATTATAATACTATTTCTGTTTCACATTGTATGTTGTTTAAACTATTTTACTTTTTATAAAAACAACTTTTTTTATGTTTTACTTCATATTAGTGTTTATTTGATTTAGTTTTATTAGTTAAAATAATAAAATTGTAGAGATAATCTTGAAAATTTGTAAAACAACTACAATGAAAATATAGAACATTAAATAATACAAAGTAAATTTAAAGTCTACATTTAAATTGAACATATAGAGTATAAATAATCAACAAACATTTTTAGGTTATAAACTATTCTCTCCGTTTTCCGAAAGAGTGTTATTTTATGTTTTCAATGCAAATAAATTCTATTTTTATCTCTAATATTTCAATTTATTAATTAGAGGGAGAAAATTTTTTAAAACATTAATAAAAGGTAAAAAAGTAATTTTGAACATTTTTCTTCATTTATGTGAAAGATGTCCAAAATATAATTACTGTTTTTTTTCCGGAAATCAGCATAGTATTTTAGCATTTGTATAATATTTCCCAGCTTCGTATCTATTTGATAATCAGTTATTACATTACACAAAAATCACTAAAAACTGATTGAACTTTTGATGAACAAATATTTTATCAGAAATACCAGACAATTTTCTAACAGATTTCATACAAAATGAGGAGAAAAATAAACTGTAACTATTTTGTCTGAATTCCATTGAAATTTGTTGATGGATTTGATTAATTTCCGACAGAATTCTGACAGTTATTGTAAATTAATAAAAATTCTATTAAAAATCTGTCGGATTAATAATGTTGTATGTATAAAATCTGTTAGAATTCTATTGAAAAATCGCTTTTGAAATAACAACTCCCAAATCGATCTCATTAACCACCTTAAAACTTAAAACTATATTTTATCAGAAACTATATTCTATCGTAAATTTTTCGAAATTCAATAAATTTTATAGAAATACCATCACAATCAGTGGATAATCTATATTTCAAAAAATTATTCATTAACCACCTTTATAAATTATAACTAACGTATTTATTAACGACTAGAATAATTCCAAAGACAGAAACAAGACAGTTGATAATAGTTTGAAACACAGAATAATTTATCTTTTAAAATGTTAAATAAAATAAATTATCTAATAAATTATATTTTAACGAGTTTCCGGGTTACTTGCTGATTCATGAATCTCATATGCCTAATGTCAAAAGCTTATTATCTCATTAGTAATGACTTTAGTGTATTGGTTAAATGCAAATATTCGTATTATCAACACACTTTAGTGCCTTTTATGGAAATAAATATTAATATTTTCCAAAGCAAAATTCTTCTTTTTTCCAAATTAAAATGGTAATCACTAATCAGTATGTGCCAATATTAGTCATCCTTTTTTACAATAAAAACAATACAAATTTTGTGAAGCTGAACCATTGTAATATGATACAAATTATTCTAAATTTTATTTTGTTTTCTAAATCTTTACTATTCCATCTGTTTAAAATATAAAGAATTTTATAAGAATATATGCATAATAAAAAATTATTTTTATAATCATTAAAATTATAATTAAATCTAAATATCTCCATTCCCATCAATCTAAAATCATAATAATGCATAAAAATTATTATAAATTTCGGTATGAAAATACTTTTTTGATTATATAAAATTGTATAAAAATTTGAGAAACTTTTTATATTTGAAACAAAAACATATTTTAAAATTTTTCTATACTGTGAAATGGAGAAAATATTATTATTTTAGTAGAACTAACATAATAGTCTAACTCTAACCAAAATTTGTTACAGCTTCGTCTATGAAACCCAACCAAAATTCGATAGATGAAGCTATAACAAATTTTATTTTAAAACTGAATTATACCTAAACACCAATTTGAAGTGAATCAAAATAGTTTGTTTATTTTCTTTATTTTTTCAATATTAAAATTCTACAAGAAGAAGATTGAATGAAGAAGTGTAAGAAAGGCAGAATCATAAACTATGTTCTTCACACGTGTGCTTATTTGTCCAAACTCGGACCTAATAGAACATGGTAAATGATGAAGAGGAGAAGAAGTATTTGGTGAATAAGAGATCTGGGCCCCATAACCACAAGACTAATAGAAGAGAAGAGATGAGAGGGTAAGTTGAAAGTAATCCAAATAGCCCATATTCAAAAAGACCTTCATTGACCATTTCCATTTACATTTTCATTTTGTCAGTCTTTTCTCTTATAACAACAACATAACACAAAATATAAATAGTAACTATATTTGAATCAGCATTATATATATATATATATATATATCATGAGTAAAATTTCCTCGAACACACTCATTCTAATTCTATTAATTTTAATTTATGCACAAAATTACGTTAATTATTTTATAATACTATTTTTTAAAATTATATTTTTATTTAAAGTTAAAGTTTAGTATTTAGTGTTTGAGTTTAATATTTATTATTTAGAATTTTAAGTTTTTGTTTAGGGTTTAGTATTTGAAATTAGGATTGATTATTTAGTGTTTGAATTAATATTTATTGTTTAGAATTTAGAATTTATAGTTTTAGTATTTAAGGTTATAACTGAATATTTAGTGTTTGAGTTTAGTATTTATTATTTAAAATTTATATAATTTTTTCAAAATATAATCCAATTCTAATTCAGTTGAATTATTGAATGGTGATTTTGTACTAAATCAATTGTTCTATTTACATCTATCAATTAAGAACAATTCCTACCACATTATATATTAAACTAATTCGAACAAAAAAGATCTAACTAAATGAAAACTAATACAATCATTTGTATAACTAATTTTTTTGTGGAAACAGTCTTGATCCGGTGGTTAAAGATATAAAACTATTACGGTATTTTAGATAGTATCGTTTATCTTGATATCATGTATTGCTAGAAAACTTGTAAGCTGATATTGTGCTTCTTAGCACATATTCATGTTTTTAACACATAATCATCATAGAATTAAATCTATTTATTTTACCTCATACAAATAAATAAACTAATTTTCATCCCACAAATAAATATTTTAGTTACAATTTGAATTTGAAGAAAATATTATTATAATCTTATTTATCTTTTATAGTTTAGTATTTTGTGTTTAATTTTTCAGATAATATTAAAATTTTAACACTTTTAATATTATTGTCTTACAGTTGTTTCTAAATTAATAGGATAGAAATGGATGGGTATAATATAAGATTTTATTACAAATAAATTTGAGTTGAAGCATTATGCAATGATAAGAGAAGTACCAAAATTCACAAGTCTTCGTAACAAATAAAGACTTGTTCTAAGTTCTTTATTTGTGTTCATCAATTCTATTTTTTTTTGTTTTTGTATAATAACCATAAATTCTAATAGAGAGTGTCAAACTGAAGAAAAGTCATAGTAGCACATTTAAGTATCCATCTTTCTAATTTAGAAAAAGTAGAAGACTCACCTAAGATATTGATAGACCAACCACAATGCTGGACCCTATCAATTCGACTACGTTTCAACAACAATGGCTTTGTCACTCACAACAACAGTTGTAGATTATCCTTTTCTCTTGTTTTATCCCCTTTTGATAATATTACTTTCTCTTTTTTGCATTATTTGAGAGATAAAGAGTACTTAACTGATGTAACTACACATCAGGGAGCAGATATGATCTCTAATAGATTCTTGTTTCTTGATTTTCCTTTAAGTTAAAAAAGACATGACATGTCTCTCACTGTTTAGGATATTAGGATGTGACCAGTCCTTTGTGCACATACCAGAACCAAAATGATATAGACAGTATCAACAACATCTTCTTTAGTTACCAAGACTCTGTGGGAAATGGACTGGTCTTTGAATGGCCATTCGGAGATGTCTCTGTCATTGAAACTTGTCACCTAAAGGTTTATGTGCAAATAGTAGAAGAAAGAATAGCTTCTCTGCTTTCTTATAAACCTGTGTCCCTGCACAACTGAACATTCACTTGGTCTCCTGTGTGGAAAAAGACACAGCTACCAAGTAGATAGGAAAACAATTCAGTTCAAGATTCAAACAACAAGCAGCATAAGAGACAACTGTTCTCTTCATAAAGGTACATGACCGAGCGACGTGAGTATAGCAAAAAACTATAGTCTATCTTATAGTCATGAGTCATGGCAAAACACGACTTTATTTATGTGGACAAAACAGAAATATAGGTTATATAGGTTACACCGGATAAGCATTTCATTGCTATGGAAGCTTTAAATAAAACATGGCAGACAAAACAGAAAGGACCAACTTGATAGAGTAGTTTTTTTATTTCATGTAATGACTGTGGGCTTCTCCCTCCCTGTGAAGTCCTTTAACTTTGATACAGACAATGCGAGATCTGTAACAATGACAAACATATAAAATCATTACTAAGGTCATGATTGGGACATCTTTATGTCTTCCCAAATAAAACAAGAACTAACCAATTAAAGGTTTGAGAGCTATTTGTGCATCCACATCATGTTTTGAAACGTCTGGCTCAAACTGTTCTATGTATATTCGAACTGTAGCACCAGCTGACCCAGTTCCCTGGAATAAAAAGAGGCCAATGAGTCTTCTATACATATGTAACTATGATTTTAACTAAAAAGAAGAAAAAAAGCAATGTACAACATACAGATAAACGAAATATGATTCTGGATCCATCTGTGAAAACAAACCGAACACCTTGCTTGGATGCAACACTTCCATCAACCTAAATAGAAAGTATATAAACTCCCGAAGCATATTGGAATTAAAGGCATGTTTTAAATCATTGATACATTTATTATTTCAGACTTACAGGGTCTGTGTATGAAAAGTCATCTGCAAACTGTAGGAAATAGTTTCCTGAGAGATGAAAGTTATTATTAAAAGTAAAGTTATTAAGCACGGAAAAAGAAATGGACATGGATTACACTAACCATAACTTTCACCGGCCTTGCTCTTATTTACAATATCTCTAAGATACTCGATCATCTTATTTGCTCCTTCAGATTCACATTCCTGATTATACAGTCATAAAAAACTGTGACTTTTACAATAAAATGCATAAGTCAGAGACTTGTAACAAAAACTATACACAATCTTACTTCATAGTCGTATCTCGAAAAAAAGTTCCTTCCATATGTTGCCCAATACTCTTTCACAACATCTGCAACAGACACCAACTTGTCCCCTGGTTTCTTGTCCTTGTTGCGATAAGCAAGGATTGAAAGCCACGCTAACACAGCCCTGTGATTTAAGGTTAAAGTTATCCTACAATGTAAAGGCATCCAAGACTAGGGAACGGAAGTGAAAAAGCCATATATGCAGAAAGATTCATGATACCAACTTAAACGATAACAAGTATATGTTGATTCAGGTTATAGTTTTGGGAGTTTCATTCCTTAGAAACTAGAGATCAAGGTGTCACAAAATTTCTCAAAGATGCATACAATGCAGAATAGTCTATACACCATTCACTAACTGATGTGTGATGATATAAAGCCATTAAGACGGCCACTATCATAGATAAACTGAATACAAAGCCATTAAGATCTTCAGGAATTCATATCAAAAGGTTGATTTCATCGCATATTCACCCAGTTGCTAAAGAACATTAGGTTTAAGGAAGAGAGTACCATATGCCATCCTTCTCACGAATGTGATCAGAACCTGTGCCAAAGCTCTCTTCTCCACAGATTGACAATTTTCCAGCATCCATAAGATTTCCAAAAAACTTCCAACCAGTGGGAACCTAGAAAAAACAAGTAGTTACCTTGTCAAGAAGTTTATCCTGATGATTTTATCTCGTTGCAAATCTTGAAAATACATTTGGTCACTTAAAATGGTTGACCTCAAAGAAAGGGAGCTTCAATTTCTCGGCAACGCGATCAAGAGCACCACTTGTTGGCATAGAACGCGCTAGCCCCTGAGAATAAGATTGTCATCCATAAAATTTAAACAACATTATATCTAAGAGACAATAATGAAATGCAGTTTGTTCAAAGCAATCCTACCTTAGGACCAGCACGGAAATATGGAATTGCTTCTTGTGCATTGGCTGCAATGATAGCAACAGAGTCTGAAGGAGTGACAAAGAACTTTTTTCCTAAAACCATATTTCTATCACCATCACCTGTCAGAAAATTGAACTATTATAGCGACTAAATTCATGAATGCTAATTGTTGACTTAAAAGAACAACAACATATGAAGGATATCTGTCCACAATCATACCATCACTTGCTGCTCCGAAATCAGGACCATCGTCACGATACATGACATCAACCAAATCCTTTGCATATCTATATGTAAGAAGGTTTACAGAAGTTATATACTATGTAAGTATGTATGTTGGAACTTCTCTTCAGTTTGTTTCTCACGTTAAATTAGGATCTGGATGGCCATGCCCAAAATCTTCCAAGGGAACTCCGTTGGAAATTGAGTCCTACAAAACATGCCTAAAATCAGTCAAATGGAAATGTCTAGAAGTTCAAATGAAATGTAATATTTATCTTAATATGCAAGACATACCGGTTTGGCTCCAAGAGTATCGACAAAAATTGGTTTAGCATAAGCACCAGTAACAGCATGCATGGCATCAAACATGAACCTAAACGCAAGGCAAAGAAATTTTTTTTATATCATAGCCTAGTTTCGGATCTTAGCTTGAAGGACTCTGCAACCAGGCTGAAGCCGCAAATAATAGGAACATAACACCCCAATAAAGAGATAAAAAGCTTCTAGCCTATTTGGCTCTAGATGTAAGAACATACCCAAAATCTGATCTTGAAAGAAGACCTCTGATGAGATTAAAGTCGAACACATCCTGCATAGAATACCATGGACATGTCTAATCTCTAATATCCCCAGTATAATAAGAAAAGAACGGAAGAAGCATCTTAGTATTATCTTACCCCCATGAGCTCCAAGTAGTCGGAAACAGGATCAATGACTTCCACACTGAAACTCCCATATTTGGTAACTCCAACTTGAGAAAGATCAATGTCAGGAATCTCTGCCACCTTAATCTCGGATATCTAATAATTTGTACCAGAGATGAGACCATTATACAAATTTTTCTGACAGAACACCGCTATGAAGTAATCATGAAGGGAAAACTTGGCTAGACAGCTCAATCAAACTAGACTAGATAGTAGATACTTACTGAAAGTGTATTTCCATAAATTTTGTCAGTAATGGATTCAGGAGCCGGTTGACCACTGCTGTAATTGAACTGGAAAATAACAAAGATCAGATAAGGTGATTTATTATTATCTAAACTCTACAAATTTCCAGCAAAACTGATTACAAAAGTATAATCAAGACTAATCTCCACACTTGATGAAATATAAAAAAACTTAATACTTTTCAAAGATATTAAGGTTATAGAAAAAAAGATGCATAGGTATGTCACTGATATTTAACCTTGATACCCCAGTCATATTCAGGTCCACCAGGATTATGACTTGCACTCATAATAAACCCTCCATTCGCCTGTGGGAATAATCATCAATATGAGCTATGGAAAAATGATCTTGAACCTTTTAAGAAGATACAAATAGATAATCTTGCCTTTCTTTTCCTGATCACAGCAGAAACCGCTGGGGTTGACAAAATGCCTTCCCTACAAGTATTTTGTTTTCTGTTTGATAAGTAAAAAAAGTGGAGAATCTATACAGCGTATAAAATAGAAACTCAAAGAGGAACTAACAGACTAGTATTACAACTCCATTGTAGTTTAAATTTGACATGATCCCATACCCATAGTTTCATACGTAACTAATGTGATACCAACATTTACGGAGTGCACTCTTTCAGCATTGTAAATGGCTAAGGAAACTTACTTTCCAACTAAGATACTCCCAACTCCATTCCCAGCTGCAATTTTGATTATGATCTGCAAGAAAAGCATACAGATTCAAGAATGAGATGAGTAGAGTAAGATAACTATTGAACCAACAAGGCACTGAAAATAACCTGTGCAGCCTCTTTGTTGAAGTAACGACCATCACCTCCTAAAACCAAAGTCGCATTTTTATAATCCTCCAGTGGCAATGAATTAAACAATGCCTAAACCAAAAACACAAATTATTTACTGTGTTTGTCCATTGAAAAAAATCATTCAATCTCAATTGTAATCGAATTGGAGTTGCAAATTAGAACCTGAATCCAGTTAGCTAGATAATTCTCTTGCATGAAAACTTTCACCTGGAGTCATAAATATCCAAAGGAACGTAACTCAAAACAGTCACACACAATCTAGTCCATCAACAACTGATAAAAAAAATTGCAACTTCAATAATCAAACTAGACCAAATATTCGAATTTTGTAATATCTTAACTTGGCTATGTTCAGCATCACGTTGATATGATAACCATAGACAACCAAATCACATAAATCATTCAAACTTTATATAATTAAGACTACAATCATAAACAGTATCATACACTCTGATCACTAATATCAAAACTTGGAACATTTCTAAATTTAATCTCCAAAGATAAAAGATCTGCTCACCTTCTTCCGGAGACCACTTGTTCCAGTCTTCTGTCCTTCAATAGGTTTCGTCGGCAACGATTTAATCTGAAAAAAGTAATCCAAAAAAATCGACTAATAAAATTCAAAATTCAGAAACGCATCGACAAAACAGATTCAATTTAAAGAAACAAAACCTCAATTGTATCAGTTCCAGCGACAATAGCACCAGAAGACGATGAAGACGAAGCTATAATCGAATGCAAACGCACATTCGTCTTTGTTCTAAATTGAATGCCGGAAGTAAATAAAGGAAATGAAGATCGCGACGATAATGAAGTCGGTGATGGAGACAACGTCGAATATTTAACCCCGCCGAATCTAGACAGCTGAAACAGAGTATCAAATCTCGCACAGGTCGACGTCATTGTTAATCGGAGGCGATGGATACACAGAGTCGCAGTGAGAAGTGTCCGTTCAAGAGTGAAGGGACATCGAGTGAATTGATCGTATACGTAAGCCTCAGGATTACTGCCACGTGTACTTGTTTCACTTTATCTAGAGTACGTCATTGATTCGAATAGTATATTCTGTATTTTATTTTTTTGTAATAAGATTTTGGCATTTGTGAAATGGTATATGATCCTTGTGCAAAATAAATGTACAAAATATATTTCTCTGATGATTTGTTGTATGAGATTTTTGTAATTTGTGAAAAAAATATCTCATTAAATATCTTACATGTAAAAGTAAAATGTAAAAATCTCTTGGGCCAGTCCTACAACTTGCATTTTAAAATAATAAATATTTGCTGAAAATGCAAGTAAAACAAAACTTTTGAAAATATCATTTATTAGAGTATCTTTCAAAAAAATAGCATCTTTGAATGCCATTTATTTATTATTGTGACGAAAATATTCTTATATTTGTATCCACCAGTCCTTAGTATAACTATTGTCCACAAAATGAATAGATCAAATAAATGTATTTTGTATTCTCTTTTTCATATTAAATAATTATAGAATAAAAATAAAATTTATACAAACACAATGCATAATAGTTGCGTCATGTGATTTTTACAACAACCAATGCCGCCTCTTCATGTCACATAGCAACAAGTCAAATGTGGCAATTCGTTTCCAAGCTTATGAAATTGCTTTTGTTACTATTTATTTAATTAAATAATTACCAACTTGTAATTACTATTAAACTAACTCACTTATAATTTTCATAAAAATATATATACAAAGACATAAGAACTACAAAAGAAAATCAAGAACAGATGTTTCTTGTCATTCAAAGAACGAGTAATCTCTCCTCTCTAATCGTAGTTCTCGGAAAAAAATCAAATAAAACATCAAACTCATGTTTCATGCTACATTAAAACACGCAATTTTCATTATATAAAATATTAAATTAAATGCTATAAATCTTCTTTTAATTAGTTATTAAAAACAATAAAACCTAAAATATTAACAGAAAATAAAGAGGATTTTTATTAATTTTCCCTTTGACAACAAGTTGCAGAAATAAATAAATAAATATTCAGCTATATATTTAACGTTTTAAGATTTTTCACACATACACCATCGTCACACGAGTGTAGTAATAGTAGACTATATATTTTGGTGACCTCATTAATGTCTCCTTACTAATACATAACCAACCTCGTCTCTTCATCTCTATCTCTACTAACAATTAGCCAACAAAAATAAAAATTCAAATCTTTCTCCTCTCTTCGAATTATTATCTTTCTCTGTTTCGAATCTGAAGATCTCTGACATCGTAAAAAATGGGTGAGAACGCCATCTCCGGTTCGTTTTCAAATCTTCATTTTTTTTTGTTGTTCTTGATCTAAATAATAACACCGTTGAATGATCTTTAATATATTAAGCTGGATTTGAATTGGGTTTTATCTTTTTTATGGAATTAAGTATCTGGGTTTGATTTTTTTCTTTTGAAGATTTGGTCTTTGACCATATATATAAATATCTTCTTGTGGGGTTGGTTTTATAGATCTTTGTTTATATATCGTTTAAAAATGAGATCTTTTGATTTCGTATGTCTTGTAATATAGGTAATCTCAAGAATTTAACGATCGATACACGAGAATCAGAGACTCTTGTGGTGTGTTTTGGTGAAATGTTGATTGATTTTGTTCCAACGGTTGGAGGTGTTTCTTTAGCTGAAGCACCAGCTTTCAAGAAAGCTCCAGGTGGTGCTCCTGCTAATGTAGCTGTTGGTGTCTCTAGACTTGGTGGCTCTTCTGCTTTCATTGGAAAGGTCTTTAGTTTTTTTCTTATTTACACCACAATTTGATGATGACCATCATTGTTTTTAACTCCATTTTTGTTTGAATACTCAGGTTGGTGATGATGAGTTTGGTAGAATGTTAGCTGACATTCTAAGACTTAACAATGTTGATAACTCTGGGATGAGATTTGACCACAAAGCACGTACGGCTCTCGCCTTTGTTACTTTAAGAGCTGATGGAGAAAGGGAGTTTTTGTTCTTTAGGCATCCTAGTGCTGATATGCTTCTTTTAGAATCTGAACTTGATAAGAACCTTATTCAAAAGGTTAAGACTCTTTTCTCTTTATGATTCAACATTCTCAATTGTGAGTTAACTTGTTTTTGTTTTAATTACAGGCCAAGATCTTTCATTTTGGTTCTATAAGCTTGATCGAGGAACCTTGCCGTTCAACTCAGCTAGCAGCTATGAAAATTGCTAAAGCTTCAGGGAGTCTTTTATCATATGATCCGAATTTGAGATTACCATTGTGGCCATCAGAAGAAGCTGCAAGAAAAGAGATTATGAGTATCTGGAACTTAGCAGATGTTATCAAGGTATCATAATCAGATCATTCCTAGTAATATTTATAAATGACATAACAATTAACAAGTCTTTGTATAAGTGTTTTGTTTCTTCAGATTAGCGAAGATGAGATAACATTTCTAACTGGTGGTGATGATCCTTATGATGATAATGTGGTTTTGCAAAAGCTATTTCATCCCAATCTTAAGCTTCTTGTTGTTTCAGAAGGACCTAATGGCTGTAGATACTACACTAAGGTTTGCATATCTTTTTTCAGTCTTCTTCGATATCAAATCCGTATTTGATTACACATATATTTTCTTATAGGAGTTTAAAGGTAGAGTTGGTGGAGTTAAAGTGAAGCCAGTTGATACAACTGGTGCAGGAGATGCATTTGTGAGTGGTCTACTAAACAGCTTAGCTTCTGATCTTACTATACTCAAAGTATGTACTCAACTCTCTTCTCACATTTGTCACTTCTTTGAATGAATCAATGAGGTAACACTATGTTTACATTTTGCAGGATGAGAAGAAACTTAGAGAAGCACTTTTTTTTGCAAACGCTTGTGGAGCTATTACAGTAACAGAGAGAGGAGCTATTCCAGCAATGCCCACCATGACTGCTGTTCAAGACCTTATCTCTTCTTCTTCTCCTCGCTCCTAAATTGCTTCTCTTTTGAGAGAATCATTGACCTGTTACTGTATTTTAGTGTGTTTTTTTAAAACAAAGTCCGAATTTGTAGGAACTCAAGAATGTTGTGTGTTTTAAAGTTTGTTGATCTCCCGGAGTTTTAGAACTGGGGTGGTTTGGTTTGTGTTTTGTTTTTTTTTTTAAGTTAGGTTCTTTACAAGGAACCAAAATTTATGCTATGTAAAACTGCTTGCCGTTTTTAAAACTGAAAAACGTCACGTTTTATATGTGACGGTAAACGACAAATGATATGAAACATTAATTTAATTGTTAGTCAAACCGGTTTAAGGTTCCCGAGGAGGAATTGGTAGCCCGCCCCCAGATTCCCCCATCATCTCCACCTAAAATTGANGTTTAGAAGGGAACGTTAAGTCTTTTGGTGGAAAGTTAACGAACTTGAAACATTTAGTATCGCCGTCAAAATCGAAATCGTAATATGAATGATTGAAATGTTAGAAACAGTTTGGTAAGTATCTGTAGAAATTTGAATTGGAGGAAGAAGACGAAATCTGTAATTGAAGTTAAGAGATAATGGCTTCGGATCCAAAACTGAAGGCAGAGATCGGTCCTGATGGACTTGCAAGAGAAGCTCCTGTTATTGCTTATACAGAAAAGGTAAATTTGTATAATCTACTCTCTCGATTTATGTATGTTCGTGTGATTTGATATTTTACTGAACGCGATTGGATATGATTTTGTTGGAATCAGATCATCGAGGAAGAGCAAATTCAGTTGAGGAAGTAAGTATTGATTTCTAATTCTGAGATTATGTTTTGATCTAAGAATGTGAATGTAGAAGATGATGAAAACGTCGTTTTGTAATGAGCTTCTTCTAAATCATCTTCTTTATGTATATTGTAGATACATTGAGGAGAATTATACAAAAATTAGGGATGTTGAAAGAGAATTTGGAAACCTCACTATGGAAATGAAACTCACTGCTGGACCTAAAAAAGCAGGTTTGGCTAGTGTTTATGTTTTGGTTTTCTTAATATGCAACAGCTTGATTTAATTTTTTTTTTATTCTGTTGTTGAAACCTCAAAAGCATTGGAACATATGAGAAAGAAAATTGAACTTGCTACTGAGAGGATTCATGCTGCTAAGTTGAAAGAAGAAGAAGCCCGAAAGGTTTGTCTCTCTTTATTGTAGAGTTTGTGAATAGGTTGATGATGTGAATATTTCTATTACTTATTTGTGCCTGTCTCATAGCAGAACAGTTCATATCAGTGTATATATTTTAGATTTCATGGTCTCATTATTACTTTTTGAAAGTTCAAGTATGATATGTGTTCCATGTTCCTGCTGTGACCTATAGGAATTAATTAAACTCTTCTTTAGATTGTTCTTCAGCCCTAGCCTTTGAAATCTAGAGATTGTTAATTTAACATCTTTCTCTTTTTTTTAGGCATTTGAGGCAGCATCAAAAGTTGTGAGGGATGAAGAAGCAATAAAGCAGAATCTTTGTGAAGATTTAAACCGTCTGGTAAATATATCTATTTGTGATCACATGGGCTCTTTGAGAGAGACATTCAAATCACACTCTTTTGTAAATGTAGGTACAAGAAAGCAGCAATACTCAATACGCCAGACTTGAGGAATTGAAAAGAAGACTAGAAGCACTTAATCCAAATAGATCATCTACTTCTATTCATCAAGTAACCAATCTCTATCTGTTTCTCAGTGGACACATACTTGGGGAAAATGTTGAATATTTCTGATTATGTTCCATATTTTAGGTCCATGAACCAGAGACTAAATCTGTAGTAGACAGCTCATCACCAGCCAAGACTCACCCGGAAAATAACAACAGTAAAGAGGAAGAAGGTAAAGAACATGGACAGAGGGTATCCACAACAGAAGGAGAATCAAAAGCAAAAAAGAAACCACAGATTCAAGGAAGAGGAAGAGGAATTGGAATCATGAACAAAGGAAGAGGAGGTTGGACAGGTTCTGGATTCGATGTGGATGGTAGAACATGAAATACATTCACTCATCTATAATCACATATACATTAAATCCGGAAACCGCCTTTTCCAATCAAAAAGTACCAGGTAACCTTATCTTCTTCATCAATTTTAACATCTGATAGAACTCTATGTAGCCATGAGACTTATACCTCAAATTTTCTCATATACTTGTTACCTGGTTCATTCATGTTCAGTTTCTTTGATCTTGAGTTTAGGTCATTAATGTTGTGTTATTGGTTAATTAATCTGAGAACAGTTATATTTTGACTTGTCTATTCGATTTTTGAAATAAGTAAGGTAGTTGTAACGATGAGATATGAATAGCAAATTGAAGTGTCTTGAAACAATACATGAGTTTGTAAAATGATGGTCAAAAGAGTAACAGTGAAGTTTCTTAATGATGTCTTCTCTTCCTCTGTGTGTTATCAGTCAATCAATCAAATTAATGTAATATAGAAACAAGTGAGCCTGTGACCGATCTGTGTCAGAGAGTCCAAAAGTGGGACCTAATTCAAAAAATGTGTTGTATTAATAAGTATGTGTTTCTGTTTTTGTTTTCTAGTAAAATCTTAAATGTCTTCATTTTTGCTTTTTGATATTTTCCTAGTCATGTTTGTCATTCATCATCACATATGCAATAATGGTTTCATTTATAATGTCTGATTTTTCTCTAACTAACTAACCTCTTGATTCCATTGCATTTACATGTTCAAGTATTTTCTTCTTTTATTTCGATTCATCATTTACAAATCTCATCAAATATTAGATTTTACTAAAATAATATCCAAACCACACTTTGACACTTCTAAAATTTTAAAATTTACACTATAAATATATTAATTATAAAATTTTATATTATGACCTCTAGGATTCCGCCACTGTATCCTAGAGGCATTAAAACGAAACATATGATTTTGTTCCCTGATACTTTTTTTTCTTTTCTGACGAGAAGAAATAAATCATATAATTCCAAATATACAACCATTAATACAATACGAAAAAATACAAAAACTAATATAAATAATGATGTCCTATTCTATCAATATTTTAGGACGAAACATAAACACGAGGACTCGCTATAGTATCTATTCAAAAGTTATTGAAAACGCGAATATGGCGGGATTATTAGGACCATCTTAAACCTGCAGTACAATATTGAAACTTTTATCTTAATTTGCACTCGACAATACTCTAAACACTGACTCTCTTACAAAACAACCATTCTACTATTGAAGTAACAAGACAACTCATGTTTTGCCCCACGACCTCCCAAAACTTTATATTATACAACCAAACATTACATTATTTAAGTTAATGTGGTCCCAATAACTCGATTTCAACTGTGGTATGACTAATGACTCATCGGTCTTTACTTTGAGAAGGACTCTTATTTATACACATACATCACTTTCTTCTCTTCCTAGTGGGATACTTTTAAGTTTTGAAATTTAGCTTCATGGCAGCTTCTATCACTATCGCTTTCAAACTTCTTCGATCTTGTCTGAGGTCTATAGATTTTATTGATTCTTAAAACCCTAATTTATTTAATATATGTCCCTTTTATATTACTGGCTTTATTCTAGATGGTAAATATCGATAGAGTGTAAGCAAGTAGAGAGGTTTAGTTGGTTATACGTAACTTTCAAAGTATTTAAAAGGAAAGTTATATATGCAATCCCCATTTATAAAAAGATACTAAAACTACTTTTAAGTTTGGTTATAATTCAAAATACTTAAGTAAAATAATTTTAAATCACTACATGAATGAATTATTTGATTTATTATAGTTTAGTATATATGTCAAAAATATATATTTATTGGTTGCAGCAAGTTTTAGACAGTAGAATATAATTAATCAATACAAAAACATAAATGATCGAACATGAATGATTTATTTTTAGACAATAGTTGCTTATGTTCATTTTAATTTATGCTATGGATCGATCGATCGATCGAAGTTCTTGTTAATCCTAGAACACATAAGAGTAAAAAATCTGTTGTTATAATCTTTTTATGGATAAGTTTGTCTCATTACTCTCATGGACTTTCTTTACTAGGTTCGTCCAATTAAAGAATCAATTATTCTAAAAAATATCAACTTATAAGTTAAAACGTTAACAATGCCGACAAAAACAAATTTGTCTACAACTTAGCTTATCTCTTATTTATTATTTATGTTCTTTTCAACTCAAACAAAAAGTGTCAGAATATTTTAAATACTAGTTATTAAATAATTTATTTGAGATAATTAGAATTGCAAACGTTATAGATAAGTAAAATTATATTTGCTATAATGGTTTAGTCTATCTATATATGAACTAAATATTATGGATTTGAATATATTTATATTATTATCGGTTTATATTTGTAAGAACCTATCATGTGTATATACGTAAATATTCTACAAATTGAACCTGACATTTGAAATTTTGTATTGTCCTTTTAACTATTACGATCAATAATAATTGTTGGGTCGTCTCAAACATTAATTTTATGAATTTAACAAAGTTTTATTTTACATTTTCTAAAACAAATTAAACATTAAGAAAACTTCAACTTCCAATTCTAATAGAGTGTATAAAGATTACGACATGCACCAAACTTTTAGTAAACGTTATTGCAGTTTCTAAAAGCGTGGAAAGAGAATTCAAACTTTAGCTAAAATCGATCCAGACATAACTTTAATTATTGTCAACGGTCTCTACTCGTCATTAATATCATTTTCGATTATTTTTCATGCAAAATAGTTACTACTAATATAATTGTCTCTTATCCTTTTTCATACATAATGTGAACAAAGCTAAAAGCCTAAAACACATGTTACGTGTAAAAAAAATTGTGCCACGAAGAAAACAAAAGGACCAGCCCAAAAAACAAATTCTAGAAAACATAAAGACATCGAAGGTGTAAAAATGTTGAAAAATGTAGTGATGTATGCATAGATTGTACATTAACCTAACCATCTTGGTCCCATGAAACAAACTTGTTACATATAGTGAGAATATTATGTTACGTAAGCCAAACAAAATGGTTCACGAGTTTGAAAATCCCCAAGAATTCTAATACTAATAAGGAATTTTTATTTATTTATTTATTTGTTTTGTAAAGTTCAAAAACTTGAAAACATAAATTAAATAGTAAACACTCAAGCTGTCTGGTTTCTAGAGAGAAGTGTGGCCATCGTTATCTAAATAGTAAATTCTTCTAACAGTATTTTTTTACAAATTAATTATGTATAATTATTAGTATCCTCTTTGAATCACATTTCTGTCACATTAAATATTCTTCACCACCTTTATGTTCGATTCCCAATGTAAAAATAAAAAGAGAGAGAAAGAGAATTGCATAGAGAGAGTGAGAGATAGGTTCTTCCAACATCTCTTGTCTACTAATTAAATGGGAAGAAACTACCACAGACTCGCCGGCGACGGAGACGGTGACGGAGGAGTTATCTCTTCTTCTAAGTCGAAGAGAAAAACAAATGTTGTAAATGGATGCATGGCTGCTTTTTATCATTTATTTGATTTCCCACATTTTTACCTCCCTTCTCATCATCATCATAATCATAATCATACCATTGATTCTTCTTCAAGTTCTAAAGGTATGTTTCTTCTCTATAACAACATAGTTAGACTTTTAAAATAATATAATGAACAAGTTTTAAGACAGTAACAGTAACACAGTTGTGTTTGTTGTTGTGAGTAGGTTTGAAGTTTATAGAGGAGACTCTACCATCAACAACCTACAAAGACAAAAACATTCCAGTAAGTTTTAATATTATAAATATTATTATTATTTTTGTGATGTATTTTAGTTAAGAAAATAATATTATTGTAATAATGACTTTAGGTTAATCTGAGAGTGAGAACAGAGACAGGGACAACAAGTTCAAGACTTAAAGCTCTTATGACCGATACTGAAGTCTCTAACTCACCAGGAGGAACTAAAACACCAAACTTAGTAGCTAGACTAATGGGTCTTCCCGACCTAAACCATTCACTTACAATGTCAACTCCTCATGGATCAAGTCGTCTTGAAAGCCATATACTTCCCAAGAAGGAGTCACGATCTTTACCAGTGAGCCCTAGAGTCTCCTCTTCTGATCTCGACAGCATTCATCATCGTCTTTCTCTTCAGCTTAACAAAGAGAATAACAAGCATGAAGAGTTTAGTAGATGTTCAAGGCTGAAAGAGATAAAACAACAACAACAAGATCAAGAGGAGAGTCGAAGTCCAAGAGATTACGCTAGGTGTATAGTAAAAGAAATCAAAGAGAGGGTTATTACTAGAAGAGTTATTGGTATGGATATAACAAACTCAGTGAAGAACAGAGATACAAGACCATCTCATGAACTTAGAAGAGACACAACAGTTTCTTGCTCACCAAGAACTAGGTTTTCAAATAAAGAGAATAAAACAGGAACAAGTCATAAACCTAACTCAAAGCCAAAGCCAACGAAAGTGATTCTTGTTTCAGTGTCAAAACCGTCTGATGAGAAACAGAACCAAAGCAGAGTACAACAAAAGCAACTAAAACCCATGAACCGATGTAACAAAGCAGAGAGTGAAACAAGACGTCACATAAAGCCATCTCCAATACAAGATACTCGAATCAAGAAACTAGAGACTTTCGACGTTAAAGCCAAGACTTTACAGAAGAAGAAGTTTATAAAAATACAAAAGTCAAATGACATCTCTGTCAAAGTAGCTCCTCAGAAACAGGTATAGTCTGGTTCTTCTCTTTCTCTAATACACACCATTGTTTTCAAGCTCTGATATATCTTTTTTTTCTTGAAGATAACTGAAATAGATAAGCCGAAATCGAATGAAGACGCATCGATTTGTTCCAAAATGGAGAAACAGGACGAGGCAGCCACCATCACTACAGAGAACTATATCACAAAAATAATGAATCTTGTGGGAAGCAGAACTGATCCATTGATTCTCAAAAAACTAGAGCATTTAGTACAAGTTTCATTGGGATCATTAGCTCTAAGATGCAATCAGAGGTTATTGTTCGATCTAGTGAACGAGATTCTGATTAAAAACTATAATGGACCAGAGCTGGTTAACGAGCTCTGTTCAAGTTATAACCGTAAGTGTTGTATAGCTCCTGAAGAGATGGCTTTAATGGACGTTGAACATCTTGTAGAGATGAAGAAGAAGGTTAAAGAGGAAGGAGAAGGGATCATTGGAAAGATTGAGCGGGAGATCATAGATGGGCTCGTGGCAGAAACAGTGTCTGAATTGAGTCTTGTAACCTGAGACCAAGTGAATCGACATTGGTCTGAAAATGTGTAATTAAGTGATTTAATTTATGGGGCTTATAAGGATTATGTCATTAATTAAGTATTAGAATAGTCATGTACTCTCTCTAATTTTAAAATATTTATGTTTTGATTTTTTTGTTGTTGTTTCTAAAGATTAAATTTTAATAATTTCATTTTATTTTTAATGATGAATAATAATAATAATAGATAACTCTAAACTCTTGGTTAATAATTATTAGAGTAAATTATTTAGCTAGAAAAATAATATATTTTAAAATACTATATTTAAAAATAGTATGAATCATTTTTGGTTTCTTGAAAATCTTTGACTAAAAAATGAGTCACTCTATAAACACGAAAGTATAATTGCTAACGTTCTTAATTTAGAAAATAAATAAAAACATATTATATTTATTAAAATTAACATGTTATTGACCATTTTAGTAACACTTTGATTGGTGTGACATTTATTACATATATTTATTAACACATGTACCATTTTATTAAGTGTTAACATTTTCTTTGTTTTAACACATGTAATTTTGATTATAAGTGTTAAGAAATGGTCATTCGTATGACATTTTAGTAACACTTAATTTAATTTTTATTAATTGTTAAAACATGTTATTTTAACAGTATAATTACTAACGTTTTTATTAAAATTAACATTTTTACTAAAACATGTTTTTTTTTAAAAACGAACCAAAAACAAACTTGTGGGCTACAATCAATTGGGCCTGGAGCCTCCATCAAAACTCACTAATGGATCGAATGTTTTTGATATCTAGTAATGGTGACCACCCAATCGACATATTCAAACATTAATTGGACTTGTTGGTTAACATTATACTAATGATAACTAATTATCATTTAGACAGTTAATTAAAAATTATTCCATCCATTTCACATAGGGACTAGAGAGTCATTTTATACTTATATTTTTTTAGAGCATTAAATTGTTTCAAGGAATATTATTTTATATTTCAATATTATTTTGAAACAAAATTTATCAGTCCGAAGTTAATATTTTTTAATCTATATCAATACTATCTAACTTTTAAAATGATATAGATTTATATGTCATTTGTTTTTTTAAAGAGTGTTTTTAATATTAAGATTTTATAACAAAAATAATATTATTTTATTTAAACTAAATATCATTTTTATCCCTATTATTTTAGCTTAATAATTTTTTTTTACTGGTGACATGATCAATTAATGAGGTTTGAGTAATTATATTTATTTTCGCACTAAGAACAATTTAATATGCTTTCCATAAACATTTACTATTACCGTAAAATCAAATCTTTCAACAAAAATTGAATATAATCGAACTAAAAAATGATTTTGCACACGAGACAAAAAAATAAACCATTACATCCACAAAAACACATAATATTATAAGTCTTGGACATGCCATTATTCTGAGTATAACACAAAGAAATCAATATACAGAGATTAGTTGAGATAAGTAGGTATGTTCAATTCAATGAACATTTGAAAATTTTATGGTCGGCTCTTGTGAAATCCGATACATAGATCAGTTTCCACATCTTCTTTCTCTTTGCTTCCCAACGACATCTCCATTGGCCATTCTCCAACCTTGTAAACAAAAGTATAAAATTGTTTTGCCTATATATATATATAATTAATATATTAACCATTATTCCACAAAACAAGACATTTTTGGTTAAAAAGGTTTAGCAAATGCATGCATGATCTGTCTTATTCCAATTTTCTCCACAGACAATTTAAAGCTGTGAATACAAAAGGGTTCAAGTAACAATTTTATTATCCAAAAAAAGTAACAAATTGATTACTTATTTGTGACTTTGTATATGAATATATTTATGCACATTTATGTATTTCTTTATAGACCATATGGTAAATACCTTAAGACAAAGCTTGACTCTCTTGTCCTTGAGTTCCCTGTCCTAAATTTTCAAGAAGCTAGATCGGTGAATATCACACGGCAAAGGATAAAAGATCCAGATCAAATCAAAGTGTAATTATTTTACCTTGGCTTTTAGCTTCTCTATCTCATCTTCATATAACTTAGCCTAGCAAGATGAATCAACATAGAATCCAAAAGACAAATATGTAATATATCATACAATTCATAATACCAGAGCCGACCCTGAATGAAAGCAGATCAAGCATGTGCTTGGGGCCTGGGAGCTTTTAAAAATTTTAGGGGCCAATCATTTTATGAAATCTGCAAATAGCTCAGTTGGTTTATGTATTAAAAGTTGTAAAATAGGTCGCTGGTTCGATATGCATAATGCTCATAAGGTTTAAAAAATTTTTAATTGATCAATAATGGGCCAAAAAAATAATTTCGCTTCTGGGCCTCTAAATATCAGGGCCGGCTCTGCATAATACATATCTATATTTGTTTGGTTAATGCAATTTATATTTCATAATTACCTTTCTTGATCTAACCATAAGAAGGCTTTTCTCTATCTGTGTGTCAATCTCCTGAAGTTCTTTAACCGAACAAGAATCCAAACTTTCACCCATCATTTTCCTAACAAAGCCACATTTCAAAATTAACTCACTTCCTTTGGAAACTACTTAACAATCAAGTCTCTCATAAACAATTTCAAAAAAAACACATATGACACAAAGATACAAACCGATTATGAACTTGAAGCATTTCAATCTTTTTCATCATTGTTATCATTTCCTTCTTTAGTCCCTGTATTATCAAAATGGTTGTACCAAAATGTCACAAACATATAAAAGAAAATGATACTATATATATCTTCACCTTAACTTTGATATGCATACAAAATGGTTTGTAAGTGATTGATGAAGCTAGGGTTATAATTAAAGAGAATTAGTATATAAAAATGAACCTGAACGTATTGCTCTATGGGATGACTCTCTCTAATATAGTGCTCTCTCTTATACTCTTTGTATCGCTTGATCGTGGTTTGGATACTAAAAAAATTCTCAAAAAAAAAAGCTTCATTAGTTTGTGAGTTAGTTGAATAATCTCTTCATAAGTATATATTAATATTAAACTATAGACTATAGATAAACTGACTATATGTATACTACATAGTGAGTTGTCCGTAGACCATTGGAAGCTACAACATAGAACTTGAAATTTGAGCATGAAAACAATTGAAGAATCATATACACAAATTAGTTTGAAAAAACAAAAATATGTCTCTCATCTATACTTGATTTTATTTTACTTAAATGTACTTATATATTAAAAGATTCATTTTGAATAGAATAATATGTAAAATATTATGTGGGTTTGGATTGACACTTCTTTGAGTTCCAACGTAAGATTAAGGCTCAGTATTCAATAATCTGTATTTCGGAAAACCCTAATTAATTTATAAGATATATAAACCTCAACTTAAACTATATATGGCAAAACAACCAAATTTTAAAAGTGGAAAATAATTGTTTACCAAAAAGAAATGTAGATAGAAAGAAAATAAAAGCAGATGTGAAGAGTCATATTTTGGGAAAATCTAACAATTGCAACTAGCTATATAGGCAACAAAAAAAAAAGCAAAATATTAAGAAATCTCTAGTATAATTAATTTGGTCAGAGATATTCAAGTACTAATTAGATAACAAAATTAACATCATATATATATATATAAAATCATATAAATATATATATATAAAATCATATAAATATAATGAAATTATATATAGATTGGAGTAATTGATTAAGCTGAAATATTAAAGAGTCTTACTCGGTACTAGCGAATTCATATAATTTTCCTTGCTGAGAAAAGATCAAAGCTACAACTTGAGCATCACATAGAACAGAAAGCTCATGAGCCTTCTTAAAGAGACCACTCCTTCGCTTCGAAAACGTGACTTGTCTGCTTGTCAGGTTCTCGATCTTCTTGATCTCGATCTTTCCTCTCACCATTTTTATTATTTCCTATAAAAACCAATCCAAAAAATTTAGATTTGCTAAGAGATCTTAATGGAAACCCTAAACTAGCAGATCAAAGAAGCAAACTTACAGGAATCAAAAGTCAAGATCAAGAAATGGTTTCTTGATTTGGAAAGTCAAACCCAAGGATTAATTATTGTGAGACACTAGTCGCAAAACCCCAATTGAGAGCTATTTTTGTTGAGATTCGCCTTAAACACACAATAAAAAGAAGATAAATTAGGAAAGATAAAGCAAGAGAACAAAGTTGGACGCAAATGAAAACGCAATCAGATGAAAGATGAAAAAGTAGTAGAAAGTGAAAAAATTAAATCCTAATACCATTAACAAAAAAGATTTGTGGTTAACTCACTTAGGCTCTTAGAGAGGAGCTAGAGCCACAAACCCTAACAAGTCTAATCTTTCCTTTTAACAAAAGATTCTTACATCTTTAATTTGGTAACGTTTTTCTCCATTTGCCCACGTGGGCAGTGAGTAAAGAAAAATGGACAAAGAGGAATCTATATATGTCTATGTAAAATCAATATTTTTGTTAAACCGGACCGGATGAAGATAATGTAATGTTAGTCAATGAACTTGTGGAAACTTTTAACTATATATATAATATAAATTTTTTTTTACAATTATTAACAGTAGTAAAAGTATAAAGCACAACAAGAATAATGTTGTTAACTTAAGGAATCGCAAACCGAAATCTGTAAAAATAAATAAGAAGGCATAAAGCTTTGATAGAAAAACAAGAAAAGATATTTTAGAATTTACTTTTTTTATTGTTTAACTTTTCTAATAAAATAAAACATAATTTATATTGAAAATGATAGTGAAGTTGTCATAACACATCTCTCTTAAACAAACTTGTAAAGCATATAACTGGTTATGCAGCACGACAAGAATTTGTATGTACAAAGGGAGGAGCGTCTGTGGAGAACTAAGTTTAGTGGAAAAAATATTTTGAAGTGAATTCTCTGTTTTTACTGAAATAGCAACTTTCTCTGTTTTAACCACAGTAAAAACTTATTTCTGTTTGAGACACTCTTCTTGATGAAGTGTTTGACTGTGGTGACTGATAAAATCCAGACTAATAATATTCAAGACCTAAAGTACAACAGTTTTTCTTATAACTAATGATGTCTATGTGTTACCAAGCCATGAAATATGGAAAATAATGTGAGTTAAACTCATTATTCAAATCTCAAAATCTACCACATGAGTGGTTTAAATGCGAGTATAACATTAAATGATTATATTTATTTGCCCAAAATTCATTAATTTTTATCAGTGTTCTAAAAATCGGCCAACTCGGGGATTCATCGGCCGAAAAATCGCTAGGCGCTTAGTAAGCGCCACGATTTAACTCATTTCGGTGATTTAATTCGGGAATTCGGATTATGCGCTACAAATCGGAAAAAAATCGGGGTAAATCGGGCAAATCGGAGTATATCGGGCAAATCGGAAAAAATCGGAGTAAATCTTAGAAGATAAAAAATAGGATAAATTTCATAAAATCGGTAATATATATAAATATACTATAATTTTATAAATCTTTTGCTCATGTAAACCCTAAATGAGATAAAAACGGTTATTATGTTTTTTATTCTCCTAATAGAATTTTACTTTTATTATTTTAGATAATCATTTGTATTGAGTTATGGTTTTTTTAAATATATTTTTAGTTTTTTTACATTTTAGTTTTATTTATTTATGTTCTAAAAAANAATACAATTTATTTAAGTATTTTCACTTAATATATAAATATAAAATATTTAAAAGTATATCAAAAATTTATTAACGCCTAGGCCCCGCCTTGGTTCCGACTAATCTTTTTAGGCGCTAGTCCCATGGTGAACGCCTAGACAGCGCCTAGCGAATTTTTGAACATTGATTTTTATTGTTGAGTTAGTCACAATTATATTTTATTGGAATTGACCATTGGTTATAATGCTATATGATCAATTTTATTCCCATTTCATGTTAATCACATAAGAGAAAATTAATCTCCTTCGCTTTCTTTTATTTTCAGTGTCTTAGAATGCAACAGAAATTTAGCATTTGCTAAGATTTTGATTTTGAATACTACAAATCAAAATAAAAAGAATATGTACTTAGGGTTAAAAATTAAAATCACGATTGCACAACACTGTCACACTATGTAGAGTTAAAAATTAAGAATAATATCTAAAAAAGCTAGAGTAAAAAATTTATAGGGTTTTGGAGTGTTTAGTGGGATCTGTTCAATTTTGATATTATTTGTTGTTTTTTAGTTATGTTTTGTATTATAATATATTACAATAAACTTATAAGAACTAAAAGTTCAACAACTTAGGCCAAGTACATTTACTATAACACAAATTGTAAAATTTATTCAAAATTAAAGTGATACGTCAAATTATGTCGAGTTTATCAATAACTACACTTATATAAAGAGATGGTCATCAAAGCACTCAAGAAAATTATAAACTATGGAATCATTAGTATACAAACATCAAATCAAGGTAATAATCAAACTTATAACAATCCAACTTAGGGAACATGTGAAATATGTTATAGCCGAGCTGCTACGGGCAATCCAATAAATAGATCGGTTTCAACATCTGATGAATGTTTGGTTTTGCAACCACCACCTTCACTTTTATCCTTATCACAGATATATAAAGCCTGTGGCTCCAAGGGTCTCATTAACCTTTCTCTAATTTGCTGAAAATAAAGTATAGTATATTATTATTTCTCATAACATGGATTATGTATACTACATAAATAGAAATCATGAAAAAGACATGAACATGTACATATGCATAGACATATTATTGTCTAAGTTTTCCTTTTTGATAAAATATGTACTTTATCAATCTAACCAAACCAAAATAATAATGCAACTCGTTGAGAGTTCCCTAGCTATTAGGATAATTATATTTAAAACACATTTTGTATTAAACATGTGCTAGTGATAATTATAATATATATACATATACTTAGCTTTACAGCAATTGATAATACACTGAATGAATAGTTTCATGCCCTCCCATATATATTGTTCATGTGTGCTAAAATAAATATACAAATTAATACACTAATATCATGATGTCAATATTAAAATGTAAGAAAAAAAACACTGAATTAGGTTTCATTTTTCTTTCACATTTTGATTTTTATTTTCAAAATGAAAAACAAACGCCAAATTCAAACTTAAAATTTTAGTTTTACAATTAACATTAAATATAAATGTAAACACAACCATAAAAAAAAACAAAGCCTAAATAGTTCTCATATTAGTATTTCTCAACAAAATCATGATTCTTTTCATAAAAATAGGTCTTATAAAATGCAATGAAATTTTATATATCAAAACTTCTAACGAAAACGAAAAAAATTATATAACTAAATGTAATATCTCTATGCGTGTTTACCTCTTCACGCAACCTATTTCTTTCGTTCAAGAGCTCTCTCTCCTAATATCAGATCATGAAGAAAGATCAATAAAATTCAAATGGAAACAAAGACAACATATNTTTCTTTTAGCTTCTTTAGTTCATTAGCATATAACTCAGCCTACATACCAAAGATAAACCAATGAAGACATTATTACATCACTAAAATATGTTTGTGTGTGTGTCTCATTTATACCTTTCTTGATCTGACAAGATGAAGGCTTTTCTCAATCTGACTGTCTATCTCTTGAAGTTCTGCCACTGAACATGATCCCAAACATTGCCCCATCAGCTTCCTAATTCACGAGACAAGAACTTAAGTAGAGTTTTAGGATTGAAACAAAAATACATGTATTCATTAACCATAGAGAGATGCCTACTGTTGATAAACTTCAAGGAATTCAATCTTCTTCACCATTCTATCCATTTCTTTCTTTAGCTCCTATATATAAACCCCCCCAAAAAATGTCAACCATACAAATTATATGTGTAGTCTAACATAATTTATATAACAATTTTGGTTTTGAATTAATGAAAAAACCAAAGTAAAGAATATATGTGTATATATGAAAATTAACCTGCAAGTAACGTTCTACTTGAAGTCTCTCTGGCACAAAGAAGTCATTACTAAACCTGCCATATCTTTCTATAATTTTCTCCATCCTGAAAAAGTTGATTCAGAAGAGATGCTTCCATTATCAATGATGAATCTGATGATGATTACATTATGTGTGAATATTTTAAAATATATAATTACTATGTAATTTTGATAAAATTAGATATCTAATTTAGCTAACATTATATGTAACTTAATTCGTATTAGCAATCACAAAATTTAATGAAGAATTGGTTGCTACATAAATATTGCTAATTAAGCAGGAATACAAATTGAAAGAAAGGGACTTGTATAAAATGAATCCTCCTCTAAGACTACAATATTTTTGTAGTCAATATAAACCAAGTTAATTAAATAAAAAGAAACTATAACATGAACTATATCAGCTGTATCAACATTTTTGTAGGTTATGATGAATATTCATGATTAAAAATCTAGTTAAAGTTTGGATCCCCGAGAGATTTTCAAAAATCTTCTTCTCATGCATAACAAGTATATATACAGTTTTATGTACTTAATTATGTAATTATTTTTTCTAATATTCATTTTTATTAGAATATTCTAATAAAACCAAATACCAAGTGAGTATGTGGGTAACAGTTTAAGTTCCAATGAGTACGAGGTTCACTGTTCAAGAAATCACTTTTTTATAAACCCTAATCCACTTGCTCGTGCTTGAAGACTAACCCTTTTAGTCAAACTTATTAAAGCTTTGCAATTACTTTGTATCCTAAATTAAGTTAAGCTCATTAGATACAACCCACAAGAACTTCTAAAATTAAAATTAAAATGTAAATAAAACTATAGCTAGCTCACTAAAAAGGGACCAAATCTTTAGCTTCTATATTGCAAAATCTCTAGTACGATATGGCCAGAAAAAAATAAACTATTCACTACAGAAGTTGTAGACACTCAATAAATCTATATATGTAGAGAAAGATTTGGTAATAATTAGATTGAAAGAATATTAACTTACTCGGAGCTAGAGAATTCGTATAATCTTCCGCTTTGAGAAAAGACAATAGCTGCGACTTGAGCATCACATAGAACTGATAGCTCATGAGCCTTCTTAAAGAGACCGTTTCTTCTCTTTGAGAACGTAACTTGTCGGCTCGTAGCGTTCTCAATCTTCTTGATTTCGATCTTTCCTCTCACCATCTTCCTGTGATATCAATTTCAAGATTCAGATTGAAACCCTACCAAAGCTGAAAAACAAGGGAAATATCATTCAGACAAAACCAAGAAATGATGTCTTAGAAGATTCAAAGACAAAAGTCAAAGTGATAAGATTTAAAGTAAATGTAATAAATTTAGGAGATTTAAAACCAGATTTGTTTAGATTCACTTTAAAAGCCCTAATGAACATAACATTTTTCAGGCGACGACCAAAAAAATCAGCCAATAAAGATAATATTTTACAGAAGGAATAATTTGTACAGAGAATATATGTAAAGATGCTAGTAAAGTTAAACTCTAAAACTGAGATCTTATGATGATGCTTGTGTTGACCTCTTTGTCTTTTTACAGGAGCCACAAACCCTAAGTCTCTAAGCTTTCTCTTTTGTTCTGAATAATTTGATAGATAAAAAGCAAAATAAAAAAGGAGATTTTCATTTTCTTGTTTGATGATGCTAGTTGGATTAATAATTGATGAACAATATAATGGATTACAATAACTTAAAATAATTATAAAAAATACAAGTGAGCCCTTGATTAAAGAAATATCTATGACTATCTGTTTTTGGTAAAATTAAGAATAGAGAGTAATTAAAGAAGATGTCTTTTGAAATAAATTAAGTAAATAAAAGTACTAAATTATAAAAATATTAATGAAAATTTGGTTTTTTTTTTGGGCAAGACATAAGTGTGGGTGAAATAATAATAATATTTCAAAAAAGAAAAGTGGTCTTCGATAGGGGTGTCGACATCATCGTACAATGGTAACCAATTATAGTATGACACGTATGCTTTTTCACTTCCCCCAAATTGTAGTCAGCTTTTGCGCAATGTGACCTCACCCTCTACAGAATACACAGAACAATTATGTAGTTGGGTTATCTTTGGGCCGAGTATATAGTCTTGGGCTTCAACATCTCTCGATTTTTTTTTTAATTTTCATTTTCTATTTCAGTAATAAAAATAAAAAAGTCAAAACTCAAAATTTCATATTGATAATTATAAATGATTTTAGCACATTTAAATTCGCTGAGCTTACACCGTCACCAGAAAGGGTTAAACACGAAGAAGATGGGAGACATCGGAGAATCAATAAAATGGCCGAAGATCAAATTCAAACCTAATCTTAATGTCTCTTATCTGAAGAATCACGATCTCTTTACCGTAAGTTCCAGTCTAGAACCATCAACCCATTTCATTTCCCCAAAATTAGTTTTAGGGTTTATATCTCCCAATGATTCCTGCAATCTCTGTTCTATTCTATAATTTCTGTTAACAAAATTCATTTTGAAATCGAAATGATCCAATAGATATGAATTATAACTCAATTTTGCTTCAACTTCTGTGAAAAATGCTTAACTTTGAGCTAACAAAGTTTATATTTTTATTATGTTTATATTTTCAGGTTGAAAATTGTCTGAGTTCTGATGAATCAAAAGCCTTTATTAAAATCACAGAGTCTCTTGGTTTCAGTCACCAAGGAAGTCGTGGACCAGCTTATGGTGAAGCTTATAGAGATAACCATCGAATCTCAGTCAATGATCCTCTTCTTGCTGATACATTATGGCAATCTGGGCTTTCCAATTTATTTACTGATATCAAGATTAGGAAGAAGGTTGCTATTGGGTTGAATCCAAACATTCGATTTTACAGGTTTTGTAATCCCAATCTTTTATTTGTTTGTAGACTCTTTAAAGTTTGGGTTTCACATTGTGATGATACATTATACTTTTGTTAATTTTAGGTATAGTGCTGGTCAGCATTTTGGTCGTCATATTGATGAAAGTGTTGATCTTGATAATGGAAACCGGACTTATTACACATTGTTGATATATCTAAGCGGTAACAGCACAAAATCAAAAGCCAAAAGCAAGAAAATTGATTCTTCTTCTTCAGATGAGTCTTTAGTAGGTGGAGAAACCGTTTTTTATGGTTCAAGGAACAGTATTGTAGCTGAGGTAATTCCCAATTTGTTAATTTCATTTTTTATTCTATTATAAGTAGCAATAAGCTAAATGATCACAGGTTGCTCCAATGGAAGGTATGGCTCTATTTCATATCCATGGAGATAAGTGTATGTTGCATGAAGGAAGAAATGTCTCTAAAGGTGTCAAGTATGTGTTTCGTTCTGATGTTGTTTTTGCATGAAAAGATTACTTAATTCAACTTCTCTGTATTTTTTGTGTTACTATGGAACTCATAGAGAACTAGAGGGTTTTGAAACCGATCCATATATTGGCCGGTCGACATTATTATAATATCATTTATATATGAAATCAAATTTGAAAGGAATGAAAACTCTCATTAGGTTGCTTGTTCTATAGGGTTTAGGGTTTAGTTGACGAAACGGGTGTTAACTCTTACTTGTCCTGTCTCCTTGACTCCAAAGTTTCCAAGTTTAACCATGGAAGTTGCAAACTCTCTAAAGAAAGCTTTTTGGTCTTGAGCAAACGTCTCAACGATCCACTTAGTCCTTGAATCACCTAGAAGTGCTTGATCAGAGCCAAACACTCCTTTCCCTGACAAAATCTGCTTGTAGTAATTGTTATCGAAAACTGAGTTGGTAGGATCCAAGACCGTCCCTGCGTTCTTGCCTCGGTTAGACCTTGGGCATTTCTGTTTCAACGATTGTGCGAATGCAAAGTTCATTGAAGGATCAATGTCGTGGAATTTGCTGAAGTTTTGAAGACGAGACTCGAAAGAAGAACAGTGAGAGAACCCTAAAGTATGACCACCAGAGAGTGTAACCATGTCTTTTACTGACAAGCCTCTTGCTGCAAAGCTTTGTATCAATTGCGACACATTAAACGTTGGAGCTGGGAGATTGATTGTCTCGTTGGCTCGTGAAGTTGTCCCGTCTTTTCGCCCTTTTAGTACGCTCCAGTAAGGACCACCGGACTAATAAATGAGAAAAATATTACAAGAATCATTGACAAGTAAATCAAATCAACCAAATTCGAAGGAACCACTCTATAACCAAGACTCACCAGAGTGACCACATCTCTGGCTGCGATGGCGATTACATCGGCACAAGACACGGTACGCGGACAAGCCTTTTCGAGCTTTGTCTTAGCATCTTCGATCACGTAAAATGATCGTACTGAAATGTTAGGAGGACCATCCTTCTCAGCTTGGTTTGACCGAGTTGAATCAAGTAAAATAGATGCATCACATCCCTACAACAACCCAATCAAATAAGTTTACTCAATATTCAACTTCATATCTAAAATAGGATCAATGATGCATTCATACTCTGATGAAGCAGTCGTGGAAGAACATTCTGAGGAGACGAGCAGGAACTTTAGGATCATACAAAGTCGCGTTTCTAACAGTTTCATGTATGATTTTTTCTGCAATGGGACATGATCTATCATAGTAGTTAGCATCAAGAGCTGCTTCTAAGGGTTTAACTATCCCAAAAACCACAAAGATCATCGCGAAAATGAGTCTTTTGGAGAATGCCATTTTGTGTGTTTAGACCTCAAAAGCACTCTTTGTTCTTGAAGTTGTTTGAGAATTTGATGAAGAAGAAGAAGCGGGATTACTTGGGTTATATAAGGAGAGAAATGAGAGGCTAATTTCTTGAAAATGAGTATGTGTATAATATATGCTTTAAAGTTACTCAAATTATTTGGAACAAATATGCATATATTCTGGTGTTCGGACAATGTTCTCCTCAGACTCGTACTTTGAGTCTAAGCATGTACTTTGGTATAACTTAAGTATGTGTAGCTGAGCTGGACAGAATCTAGATTTTGTTAACCATAAAAAATTGTATACATTTGACCATGAATATATTTATCTATTATCAAATTTTAAGATTTTCTATAAAACAAATTGATTTTTTTAAAGATTTTATATTTCGTCGATTTAATGTGCTGCATCATTTTCTTAACGAACTGAAAAATGTGTTTTAACTTTTTTCTTTTTGACAGAAAAAATAAAAAGATCTTTTAAAACATGTGGATATTAGTTGATCACTTTTTTATTTACCAACTTTCGTAAATATATAAATGGAAAGTATACGCTAAAAATAATATTAAGATATAAATAAAATATTATATGTTTAAGTCAAGTAACTTAGATAAAAATGTAAGCTTTCTTTTATCTTGTTACTTAGACTTTTGGATACGAATCCGGTTATGCCACATGAGGAGGTTGTTGTTGGGCTAAACAATGAGTAATGAAAACTAAAATCATATGTAATAGGGAAGCATAACGATGTGTGTTTGTTTGTGTGGATAGAGTAAAATTACAAAAGAATAAAGAAGTGAATTAAACGAGAAGATGGTCATAAAAGGTTAGCTACTGTTGAGTTATGCCTATCATTGTTTGGTTTCAATGACTTAAGCTATGTAGTACTAGTTTTTATTTTTTTATTTTTATTTTTTATTTTTTTATTTTATGTAGTACTAGTTGGTGAATTGTTTTTGTACTATTTGTTTTCTACATCTTTTTGTATTTTTCTCTCACGTATACGGCACTACATTTGAATTTTGGGTTTATGCAATTTTTCCAAAATATTTTTAATTCAATTGAATTATTGAATGATAATTTTGTTTTAAATCAATTTTAATGGTATTTGTATAATAAAAATAAATTTAATGGTATTTAAGAACATTATCCAAAAAATTAGTTTAAAACAACAGTTTTTACAATTCAAATGTTAAAAGTATTTAATTTATCAATCTAGATAGTGACTTTTAATTATTTTTTGATGTACTTAATTTTGAAAATGTTTATTATCTTTATGACCTCTTGCCTCAGGCACTATTAAATCATTTACTACTAATTCAACATTGAAAAATACTTCAAAAAAAAATTAGTGCTTTTAAAAAATACTTCATCTATTTCATATATGATGTTTATAAATATTATTTTCAAATGTCGACAAAAAAAATATATATTATTTTCAGTTTAACGCCGATTCTGACTCTACATTTTACAAAGTGTACAAATAAATATTAGGGCAATTCCTTCTGATACCATAATTTATAATTTTTGGAACAAAATTACATTAATTTTTTTGATTAGACATAAATACAATTTTTTATTAAAATTATATTTTTAATTTAATGTTTGGGTTTAGTATTTAGTGGTTGGATTTAGTATTTATTGTTTGAGTTTTGAGTAATTTCTCAAAAATATAATCTAATTTTTAATTTAATTGAATTATTAAATGGTAATTTTGTCTTAAATTAATTTTAATGGTATTTGTGGAAATTGAAGTTAATTTGGTGGTATTTTTGAGAATTATATTTAATGGATCGACTAATGATATTGATATTAAATAATAAATATGTATAAATAATAGAGTAATTCCTTCAAATACCATCATTTATAGTTTTTGGGACAAAATTACATTAATTTCTTTAATTAGACATAAATACCATTTTTTATTAAAATCATATTTTTAATTTAATGTTTGGGTTGAATATTTAGTGGTTGGGTTTAGTCTTTTATTATTTGGGTTGAGTATTTAGTGGTTGGGTTTATTATCTATTGTTTGGGTTTTGTGTAATTTTTCAAAAATAAAATCTAATTTTTAATTTAATTGAATTATTAAATGTTAATTTTGTCTTAAATTAATTTTAATGGTATTTTTAGAAATTAAAGTTATTTTGGTGGTATTTTTGAGAATTGTCCTAAATAATATTGTGTAAACGGTGATATTTGACCAAGAGACAGGGACGATCACAATTATTATTTATTTAATTAATTACTAATTATATTTATAATTTTTTTTAACATTTATTTAATTATTTTATATATAGTTAAAATAGTTATAATTAAAAACAGTTATAATTAATTAAATCAAATCAAATTTGATTTAATTATCTGATAATAATATAAAAATTAATATTAATAATATTTTTTATCAACAAAGTATTTAATTTTTATTGAAAAAAACTACATCATGATAATTCAACCAATGTTTACTATTATTATTGATCATATATACAATATGTTTTATTTTTAAAAGGTTAAAATTATAATATTACAATTATAATGTAATTAACTGTTTTTATGATGTTATAGTTAATTAACTAATATAGTTATATAGTTAAAAGTTACATTTCTTCTGTTTTTTAAAGATTTTGACATTATTCACAAAAGTTGAACATATAATTATATTAATTTATACTTATTTAATATATTACTATTTAATTAATATTGGATAAAATTTTAATAGTTTTAGATTTAAGTTGGAGATAAATTTAAAAATTTGTGTTAAAATTTATATTTTCAATGTATAATAACAATTTTTAAAAACAAAATTGAAAGTTAGAACGCCACTTTGAGAGAATGAGTAATTATTAATTATTCTCTGTTATTACTACAGTGTGATCACGGTTGACATTTTGACATGAGTATTCAGGTATTGTGTTTTACTTCGATTTTTTTACTTTTTCACTTTTTCGATTTTTCAAATTTTCGATTCTGTACAACTTTGGTTTTGGTTCTTTTTTATTTCGAATTCAGTTTCTGTTCTAAAAATTTTAGTTTTATAAACGTTCAGAAAAATTAAATAATATATGAATAAATATATAAATAATATGAAAATATTTATAAAATAAAAGATAAAATAAAGGGCAATTCTCTTAAATACCACCAATTTAAGTTTAATTTTTAAAAATACCACTAAAATTGATTTAAGACAAAATTATCATTTAATAATTCAATTAAATTAAAAATTACATTATATTTTTGAGAAATTATATAAAATTCAAACATTAAACCCTAAACCCAACCACTAAATACTAAACCCAGACAATAAAAAACTAAACCCAATCATTAAATACTAAACCCTAACATTATAATTTAAAAAAAAAANTAATTGAATTATTAAATGTTAATTTTGTCTTAAATTAATTTTAATGGTATTTTTAGAAATTAAAGTTATTTTGGTGGTATTTTTGAGAATTGTCCTAAATAATATTGTGTAAACGGTGATATTTGACCAAGAGACAGGGACGATCACAATTATTATTTATTTAATTAATTACTAATTATATTTATAATTTTTTTTAACATTTATTTAATTATTTTATATATAGTTAAAATAGTTATAATTAAAAACAGTTATAATTAATTAAATCAAATCAAATTTGATTTAATTATCTGATAATAATATAAAAATTAATATTAATAATATTTTTTATCAACAAAGTATTTAATTTTTATTGAAAAAAACTACATCATGATAATTCAACCAATGTTTACTATTATTATTGATCATATATACAATATGTTTTATTTTTAAAAGGTTAAAATTATAATATTACAATTATAATGTAATTAACTGTTTTTATGATGTTATAGTTAATTAACTAATATAGTTATATAGTTAAAAGTTACATTTCTTCTGTTTTTTAAAGATTTTGACATTATTCACAAAAGTTGAACATATAATTATATTAATTTATACTTATTTAATATATTACTATTTAATTAATATTGGATAAAATTTTAATAGTTTTAGATTTAAGTTGGAGATAAATTTAAAAATTTGTGTTAAAATTTATATTTTCAATGTATAATAACAATTTTTAAAAACAAAATTGAAAGTTAGAACGCCACTTTGAGAGAATGAGTAATTATTAATTATTCTCTGTTATTACTACAGTGTGATCACGGTTGACATTTTGACATGAGTATTCAGGTATTGTGTTTTACTTCGATTTTTTTACTTTTTCACTTTTTCGATTTTTCAAATTTTCGATTCTGTACAACTTTGGTTTTGGTTCTTTTTTATTTCGAATTCAGTTTCTGTTCTAAAAATTTTAGTTTTATAAACGTTCAGAAAAATTAAATAATATATGAATAAATATATAAATAATATGAAAATATTTATAAAATAAAAGATAAAATAAAGGGCAATTCTCTTAAATACCACCAATTTAAGTTTAATTTTTAAAAATACCACTAAAATTGATTTAAGACAAAATTATCATTTAATAATTCAATTAAATTAAAAATTACATTATATTTTTGAGAAATTATATAAAATTCAAACATTAAACCCTAAACCCAACCACTAAATACTAAACCCAGACAATAAAAAACTAAACCCAATCATTAAATACTAAACCCTAACATTATAATTTAAAAAAAAAAATAATTACTCTAATTTAATTATTGTCTAACTAAAAAAAATAATATAATTTTGTTCAATAAACTATAAATGATGGTATTTGAAGTAATTACTCTAAAATAAAAATATAAATTTATATAAACTGTTCATATACTAGTTTATCAGTTTTTTTTTTTTACAACGATTAGGGTTTTATTTATCTAACGATGGCGCTTAGAGGAGTATGGCAGCTCCAGAAGCTTGTAGTGAGCTACTGTTACTGGGGAGGTAGCAGTAGAGCCATAATTAGGTAACCCAATTCCTGTAATTTCATAATCTTTAAGATTTGTTTATCATCTGCGACAATTACTTGTTCTGTTTGATCTCTCCTTGATGTTTCCTCTAGTTTCAAATGTTAGAATTGTGCAACTAGTAAAGTGTTAGCATTTGTTAGTTAGGTAATGAGCATTTTCATCTGATCATTCAGATGTGTTGTGTTATACAGAGCCTTTATGGAATCAGAACTGCCTTCACTAAAACAGAAAAATCCGCAGCTGGAAGTGGTAACGGAGCTTTAAAGGGGACAACATCCTTACTTGAAGGGCATTTACAGTATGAATCCTTTTTTTCCTCTTACCATTATAATAACTTTTTGATATGTTCATACAATTTTAATAGGGAATAGAAATGAAAGGGTGGTGTGTGTGAAGAACATGGATCCTGAAGACGTGCTTCTCAATGCTACAAGGCTGAGGAACTCACTTGGAAGGAAAGTGGTGAAACTGAGGACTAGACATGTCACTAAACACCCTAGTGTTCAAGGCACCTGGACTACTTCTGTCAAATTCTGAGACTTTCCTTGTATATACTTCTTCTTCTACATGTTGCAAGTATCAGGATTGATGGTCAATCTCAAGCTGTTTCTAATGTTTTGTCCAATGCCACTTCAAGCATCACTTCCACTTCTTTCTTGTGCTGTGTAAGTGTCAAAAACAAACATATAAGATAAACCTTATATGGCTGACTATGTTTTGTTTATCGATAAGGACACCAAACTAACCTCATCGATTGCCCCTGCTTTGATCTTTAGACTGCATCAAACACCATTTCTTAAAATGTACACCTATTCACGAAGCCAATGCGCATTGAATAGTTTACTTACCGACTCTTGTATCTATAACAGATGTAGTCTTGTCTTTAGCTTCTAAGGTGAAACTTGAATAATGAGTTGCAATCATAATGATGAATAAAAAACCAGATTTTACTATCTCTTACATACCTCAAAGTAAGAACCGAAAGGAACATTATGTAATTGTTGCAAAGTTTCAAAAACCTGAGGGAAAGATAAACAAGTGTCATACGACATGATACAATATCCAGAACAACACTAGAAACTACGATAATCCCAGTCATACCAACATTTTCTTATCTGGTGATAGAACAACATGCTGCCATTATGTTACAGCAGTGTCTTGTGGACACAGGACTACTACAAATGGATTTGAATTTAATTTCTTTAACTTGACCATCATATTCTTCAAGCAGAAAAAGGTGGTGGTTTTGCTGGTATTGCAGATGAAACTCTGCAAGTAGTGTTAGCAACCTTAGGCTTCATCTTTTTGGTAATGAACACATCACAAGCATACAAATTAAAGTTATCTTTGAATGATATAGTCTTTAGCTTTGATCATTGTTTATTTTCTTAGTACATCTACATCATCAATGAGGAGGAGTTAATCCGTCTTGCTAGACACTACATTAGGTACCTTACTGGACGACCCAAGAGTATTAGGCTGACCCAAGTTACGAAGGGTTAGAATAGATTTTTGAGAGGCAAAGAGTGTACAACAAGTACTGCATGTAATTTACGATTTAACATAATATCTTAGTTTAATCACTTAAAACTATTTAAATAGGTTTTATTTGTATACTAGGGTTAGATCCGCCATTCGGGCGGATTTTTATTTACGAACTAATATATTTTTAAGTTAATATATTGATTAATAAATTTATATATTTATTTCAGTTAAAATAAATATGTATTCTCGTTCTACATTAAATGTATCATAACTAATATTTGGTTTTGTTTAAATTTTTAGCTTAAAAAATTTTTCATCTAAAAATACCATATATAAGATTTAACACTACCTACTATTCAATCCAATTTTATTACTCATCGATTAAATTTTTTTATTAATATATCATATATGAAAACTACAATGGCTTTCACAACTAAATATTATCTTTAAATTATATATAATCTACTCATATATAAATTCAGTTTCTAAATAGGTATTATTGACCATCTTATATTGATCACTAGCAACTTTAAATATTTTCCGTAAACAATTTATATATTTCACAAAATAGTATCACTATTTTATCTTTTTTTGTCTACCACTATCACTATTTTGTCAAATATGTAAAAAATTGAATCGTCCATTTTAATATTAACTTTCACTATCTCAGTATTTTAAAATTTTTTATAATGTTTTATAATTTTTAAAAGTTTTAATATTTTTATATTATAATTCAAATTTTTTTAATTATATGAGACTGATCCGAATAACTATCTCTGTTATCAAATTATTACATTTTAATATTTTTGGATATCTTATTTTTTCGATTATATTTAATATTATTTATAAATACACACATTATCGTTTTTCTCTATTTTTTGCATTAACATGATAAAATTAATTTAACTTTCACTAATTTTATATTTTTATTTTTATGTATTTTTAGTGTAGGCTCATTGATTTAAACTTTGTAAATACTCGTTTATTTTTGTTTTCTCAAAGATTAATTTGAACATGTTAATGTTTTGTGATAGCACAACATATTCCTAATAACATATTAACATGTATTTTCATATATCATTTATTATTTTAAAGATTTTTATTCAAGTTTTTAGAACTTTTGTTAAATATCTAATTATTAATAGATTTTCTTCATTCGGACCTCCACTATGAACCATCAAAATTAAAAAAAAATTATGTTTATTTTGTTGAAATTGTTGTATTTGTTTTAAATTTTATATTATTTTTAATTTAAACTTCTACAAAATTTAAATCATGATGTATATAAGCATGAATTCTGTAAAATAAATATCAAAAATTCAATTATAATATGCAGAGAAACTCATAAAACATGAATTATGTAAAATGAATATCAAAAATTCAATTATAATATGAAGAAAAACTCATAAATAAAAAGTACAATTATTCATACTATAATTTATTTAAGATTAAAAAACTATCTAAAATGTAAAAATAAATCTAATAACAATAAAATTATTAAATTATATCATTTCTATGAGTAGAGAAATTTTTAAATTTTTATCAAATTATTGTATCAATTAGTATGAAAATTAATGTGTAGTTAATAAAATAAACTAATTAAATGATATTGATGTGTCACAATATTAGACATTTAAAATAATGATGGGGCTTCATGAGAAAATAATCTCTTCAACTTTATATATATAGATATTAATGTTTTTTCGCTGCTGGTTAACAGGTTAAAGAAATAGACTGATTAATTTTTTTTGTTCATCAATTTTTGTGTTATTATAATCAAAATTAAATACAACAAATCCATAAATAACTTAGAAACAAAACCAGAAATAACTCTTTATAAATAAACCAAAAAACTTTACATGATATTGTTGTTAAGGCAAACAACGTGTAAAAATAAAAATAATGCATATTTTATTGTTTTTAATGGACAAATGAACTTCCTCATTCAAATTAAAATATTCATATTTTGCCTCAATATAAGCGATTCTAATTTATTTGAGTCTGAAAACATAACTCAGATTCACTTATTAGGTATTCTCCTTTTTTATTTTTTTATCTATTTTTACTTACCTTATTAAAATTGAATTACAATTTTTGTGCATATTTAAATAATCAAACATTCAAATTCTTATTTCTATATCCAAACAATATTTATTTATTAAATCAATTGATTATTACTAAAATACATAAGAATATATCTACAATCTTTAATTAATTAGTATGTAATTAATATTATCTTATATAATTATAGAATTTTAATGATATATTAAATAGGTTTATATATAGTTTATAATATAAAATATATACAATATTCAATAATAAAGTATATGGTATTAAAATAATAAAAAAAATTAATAACTAAACTAATCTTGAAAACTATATTTCATTTATATAACTATTTAAAATACTCATTTAAATATATTTTGATATTAGTTATTGAAGTACAATTTTTTGTGTGTAAAATTAAGTAACCAAACACTCCAATTATTATTTTATATCCAAATAACATTTATTTTTTAAATAAATTAATTATTACTAACATAAATAAGGAAACATTTAAAATTTTTAATTAATTAGTATATAACCAATATTATCTTAAAAATTATAAAAATTAAATGATATATTAGATAGTCATATATATAGTTGATAATATAAAATATATACAATATTCAGTATATAAAATATATGGTATTCAAATAATAAAATAAATATAACCAAAAAATCTTGAAAACCATTTCATTTATATAATTATTAAAAATAACTCATTTAAATATATTTATATACACATATTTTGATATCATTTTGACAATAGTTTTAAATTATTTTTATAATATAATAGTTAAATTCAATTTATATAAAATTAAATATAAATTTTATACAAAAATGTAAGTTTATCAATTAATTTAAGATATAATCATTTCTCTATAATTTTATCTTTATTCTCTATAATTTTAATTATAATCTTAAATTTTTATCAAATATTATCAGAATCTTTTCTAAAATTTTAATTATAATTTTCTAAAATCAAATATTATATACATATTCTATGAATCCAAATTTTCTAAAAAACTATTAGAATCTTTATTCAATATTAAATATTAACTATGACTAATATTGTTAATTTATGAGATCATAATATTTTTTTAAACATTTGTCTCATACTTGATCGTGAATGATTTAATATTTATTTTGTATTTTTATATTTTAGATATTATATTTGTTCTACATAATTTATAAATCGATTTAAATTGTAACATATTGATAAGTTTATGAAAGGTAATGTTAGGCGTGGGAGAGATGATCGATTAGTGCCACATCAGTATAACTTGAATAAAATAGTACGTGAGAAGCACAATACTCTGTTATGTTTAGAAGAGGATCCGTCGACTGAGAGTGAAGGTAGAGAGAAAGAAGAACACTTCACAGGTTTGTTGAGAATTCAGTTTCTATTCGGTTATAACAAATTATTTCTTTGATTTCAATTTTGTAAATAAATCATAGTATAAATACCATAACTCCATTATTTAATAAGTTCATGTTTGTACATTGTAGAAATTGGTGATGTGCCAAAATTGAAGTTGAACTCTCAATGTTGCGATTTGTCTTTCTTCATCAATCGTACTTGTTTGCTTCATCAATAAAGAATCTCAAGCTTTCTCTCCTAACACATATACATATAAATACTCTATAACTATCAGTTTCCAAAAAAACTTCACTCATCAAATAACTTTTTCTTTCTTATTTTCTATTTCAAAGACAGAAATAAATTGTATGTTTATATCTTTAAATATAGTTTTGTTCATATGGTGAAACAATTTTCGGTTCGATCCAAAATATATAGTTCTTTGTGTGAATATTGTTTTAGAAATTTTATATGATGTTCCATATTTTCTATTTTTATTTTTTGTATGGACTAAAAATCTGTTTTCAATTATTAAGTTGTTTGATTATTTTTTAATCTATTTTTTTTTAGTGAAACTCAATTTTTTTGTTGATAAATCGAAATAGATGCATAATATGACACATATTTTTATATCATTTTGACAATAGATATAAATTATTGTTATAATATAATAGTTAGATTAAATTAATTATAAAATTTTGAATTTAATTTAATATAAATTTTATAGAAATAAAAATATGTTTATTAGTTAATTTAAAATATAAAATTAGATTCAAAATGTATAGTGTGTAGATGAAGTTTTAGAGATTTTATTTGATGTTCCATGTTTTCTATTTTTATTTTTTTGCATGAACTAAAACGTTTTTTCAATTATTAGATTTTTTTTTATTTTTCAATCTATTATTTGTTTTTTTTATTTTAGTGTAACATAATTTTCTTTGTTGATAAATCGAAATAGAGGGATAATATAACACAATTTTATTTTATTAAAAAAAAAATCAAATTTTAATTTGAACATATTATTGACGATATTCATAAAATTATCTCACAATGATCTCGGTGTTTTGTTTTATATTCTCTAACTAGTTAATAACCCGCTAGCTTCGCAGCGCAGAGTAATATTTTCTATATATATATCATTAAACATATTTGATATATAAGAGATTAATATATAAACCAAATAAGATATAAAATATTTAATATGAGTTGTTAAAAGAGAGTTAATTGAAGAAAGTAAAAAAAAATAGAGAGTAAATAAAATGAAAAGAGTTAAATATGAGAGATAAAAGAGTCACAAAATAAAACTAATAGACTCAATTCTATTATTCAAATTTTAACAAATATTACATAAATTTTGGTAAAATGTTAGTGTTACGGTCTTGAAATAATATTTAGTTTTTTAAAATATAATGTTTGAATTTTGATTGTTATAGTTTTAAATATATCTAATTTGTACTAAATAAATTTATTGTATAAATAAAATTTATAGAGAATACAATACAATTGTACATGATATTTAATTTAATAATATAATATTTTTTCATATAAGTAATTCAAATGTATTTTTATGTATAAAATAAAATTAAAATTAAAATAATTTGTGTTAAAATTATGCAAATAAACTTTAGATTTTCTTTGATTTAATCAAATTTAATGTATATAAATAAAAAAAGTTATACTTTTGAGATTTTCTAGTTAGCAAAACAAATCTTATATAATCAAAATTTATTCTCCTAACTAATTTTGTTGAGATTTTATTAAATCATTTAAATTATTTAGTGNTATATTAGGAATTTATTTAGAAATATTAATTATATTATGATATATTCTATTTTATTTTGAGATAATATTTTATAGTATTATTGCCTATAGCAAAAAAATTTACTGTCAATAATAATAAATCATACAAAATAAATTTAAAAAGTATTTAAAAGACATCAGGTTTGATTGTATTTAAAACATTTTCGTCTGATAGAACCATCTCTAATGTTTCTCCATATTGTTTTGTGTATTGTTTCCAGTAATGGAGGATCTTGACTTGAATGCGCCAGCTTATTTTGAAAGGTTTGATATCGGAAAGATAATTTATTATGGTAGAAGTATTCATTTTGCAATATTTGATGGTATTGAATAGGAATTATTGAATAGAAATGATAGAAGGTTGATGATATATATAGTAGGAAATAATATGAAAATTCGGAAATAATAATTGAAGGAATCAAATCGGAATATGCGATCTGTCGAATATTGTTTCGATAAGAATAATATTAATTATTGTTCGGATATATTAATAATTAGCTAAATTTTAGGAATAATTAAGGTTAATGATGTTTAAATTATTGTTTGGATATATTCGTAATTAGCTATATTTGAGAAAAAATATATTGTTATGATATTTTAATAAATATAAGAGAAAATTTATTGTTAGGATATTTAAATTATTGTTTGGATATATTCGTAATTAGCTAAATTTTAGGAGAAAATTTATTGTTATGAATTAAAGTTTAAGAATAATTAAGATTAATGTTGTTTAAATTATTGTTCGGTTATATTCTTAATTAGTTATATTTTAGGAGAAATATATTGTTAGGATATTTTAATAAATATAAGATAACAATTACCTAAATTTGAGGAGAAAATTTTTTGTTAGGATATTTTAATAAATATAAGAGAAAATTATTATTATGAATTAAAGTTTAAGAATAATAAAGTTTTAGAAATATATTGTTAGGATATTTTAATAAATATAAGATAACAATTAGCTAAATTTGAGGAGAAATTTTTGTTGTTAGGATGTTTTAATATATGAGAAAAATTAGGTAATAGTTATTTAATTTTGTAATGTTTATTGTTAGAGAAAAATTAGATATAATTAAGTGAATAATTATTGTATATAAATATATTCAATGGCAAAATTAGTAAATAAGTACTAACTTAAAGGTTTATTTTTGTTATTTTTTAAATTGAAAAAATATTTATCCATTTATATTGAAGATTTTAGAAAATAATAAAGAAAACAAAAATTTCAATATTTTTTGTGTGTTACTGTTTGTTATTAATTCTTTATGTAAAAACTGACTTATATCTTATAAACCATTTAAGTATTGGAAAATTGCTACAAATATCATTTTACATCTATAATTTTGTACAAATATCACTTTCTTTTGTAGTATTTAAAAATACTATTCAAATAAAAATAATATTAAATTATTCTTAGGATTTATTATTTAAGGTTTAGGAATTAGTATTAGGATATATGGTTGGATATTAAGGAATAAGGTTAGGGTTTAAAATTTTGGTTTAGAATTTAATATTTAGGATTTAATATTTATGATTTATGATTTAATATTTAGACTTATGGTTGAGTTTTTAAGATTAAGGTTAAATATTTAATGTTAGTATTTAGTGTTTATGATTTAGAATTTTGGTTTAGAGTTTAATACTTAGGGTCTAAAATTATTATTAAGTGTATATTGTTTAATATTTAAAGTTTAGGGTTTAGTATTTATGATGTTATTTAAAATTTATGATTATATAATTACTTTGTTATTAGAAACAGTTTATTCAATTGCTACCAACATAATAATATTTTAAAAATTATAAAAAGAAAATAATATTTATAAAAATATATATTGCATTAATGTATTTATGCAATACCTTCTTAAATATTTCATAAACTACTAATGTATTGTTTCTAACTAATGAGCATGTTGATAATATATAATCAATTTAAATTTAAAACTGTTTTTAAAATATTTTAGTTTCTATTACTAAC
>KE157607.1:157256-185604 GCA_000411055.1 Leavenworthia alabamica
TTCCGTCCCGTCCTATTCCCAAACGGGAATCAGAACTTTGTCCCATATGGAAATATATTTTGAAATGGGACGGAAATTTCCGAATGGGAATGGGACGGGACGGGAATTGTGCCCACCCCTAGCAGAACATATTTGTTTGCTAAAAACTTTAAAATAATTTTATTTTGAAAAATATTGAAACATATGTCATCTTTTTCCAGAACGTAAAAACATATTTTTAGACAAAAATGTTGAAACACATTTTTTACAAAAAAACAAGAAACCTACATTTTTTGCAAAGAAGCATAAAAAATATATTTTCTCCACAAAAAGTCAGAAAACTATATTATGAAAAATAACATAATTTTAGAGTGAAAAATTATATGTAAAACACACAAGTAACATATTTTCTGTCAAATGGACAAAACCACAACCTTTATAGACAATGAGGATTTGAATTAATAGACATTTACGAGCAAACCTACTTTTTAACAGCATTTGAATGTTAATAAATATATATATATATATATATATTAGTAGATATAAACAATATTTTTTCTATAATTAAAATGAATAGACTGAATAAAATAGAGATAAACATCCCATTTTAACACATCTTGATTGAGAGATGGTGCTCTTTTTGATGGATCCAGTATTATGTTTTCTTGAAGTGATAAACCAACTGCAAAGCCATAAATGATAAATGGTGATTCAAAGACCACAATACGAGACTACGAGTTTAGACAGATCCTGAACATAAGTACATTAAGCGTTCGTTTTCGTTTGAGGCTTCACGAAAAATTTGTGTGTTAGGGGCTAATTTTCTAAATATTATTTTTTTACTTTATATAAAAAGCCAATATTTTTTTTACGTTTCTAATCGATTGAAACTCATGGCCGGCACTGTTACGAGTTGTCATAATATGACCAGGTTTTGTCTGTGATGCCACAAACTCACCCTAGTTTTTGCATTTTTATTTCAGTTTTCACGTGAGCAATGAAAAGCATATTTAAGAAAAGAAATCATCTAATGATAACAACTTTAAATTTTGCTATATAAATTTAAAATGTATATTAAACTAATTTTGTAATAAATTTAAAATGCATACTAAATAATCAAAATATTTTTTATTAATTAATTTTAAGTTATAAACTAAAGATAAAAATAATATTTTTGTTGAACATAAAAGATAAATATTCAATCTTAAAATTATAGTAATTTTTTTTACAAAAGTTAAGGTATTCCATCAAACTATCCTAATATTTTATTCATTTCTATTCAAACTATACTCCCCTACAAATTCATACCATAATTTAAATATATTTTCTATTCAATATAGATAATTCTCTTCAATACCACTAAATATAGTTTATATTCTATAAATACCACTAAAATTGATTTAAGAAAAAATTAACATTTAATAATTTAATTAAATTAGAAATTAAATTTTATTGTGAGAAAATTATATAAATTTTAAACACTAAATACTAAACTCAAACATTAAATACTAAACCCTAACCTTAAATACTAAATTTTAATCTCTAAATCAAAATTATAAATCCTAAATAATATATATTAAACTCAAACACTAAATACTAATCCTAAACATTAAATAGTAAATATTAAACTCTAACCCTAAATAATAAATATCAAATCCAAACATTAAATCTTAAATCATAACATTAAATAAAAAATATATTTTTTGTAAATTTTTAATATAAATATATTTTTAATAAAAACAATATTAATATCCAATTAAAAAATTAATATAATTTTGTCTAATAAATTACATTTGATGGTATTAGATTAAATTCCTCATTCAATATTTAAATTTATTAATTTATAAACGACTTCATTCTCCTTATTTTTGAACCTTTTTTTTTTGTTTACCCTATGAGTAGTAATAATGAATGATAAATTTAACTTAACTACATTATGAATATACATAATATTTGGAATCTTGATAACCTTTGAACGATCTAAATAAGGGAACAGACTCATGAGTCATGACTAGACTACTTCACGACTCTTATGTTCAAAAACATGAACTCCACATCTTCCACTCTCTTTCTCCACAAACTCTGAATCCAAAAACTGAGCAACAAATATCCAAAGCTTATAAACATCTTCAAAATTCGCAAGAAACCCTAATGCAGCAGTCAGAACAGAGATCCCTTGTTCTTCATCTCTGTTTCTCCTCTTCTCAAAAACTCTATCTTCACACTCTTCTTCGAATGAAATCTTCTTCAAGAACCCTTTTCCGAGTGAGATATTGCTGCAATCAGCTAGCTTCTGTACGATGAAAGATTCAATTTTCTCACCCTTTTGGTTGAATAGATTGAATGCAACGGCTGGTCCTCGATCGAACCTAACTTTTGGACCGTAGATTTTAACAAGTCGAGTACTTGTTGAATGTTTGAGTTTGTAAAGAGCATTAACTAACCAATTTATCAAACATCTTGATCTGTTCCCTGTTGCTACCAATCCAAGTGAGTCCACATGATCTAAGCCTCTATATTCGAATCTTGAACAAAAGGTATCTGTTTGTGTCTTGTTGATGTCCAATGTGTGTAATGAAATTGGATTGTCAGTAGGTACGAGGTTAACCATACCTGAACCAGTGAAAGATTCAAGAACTGAAATAGTTGATTTCTTGACGAACAAGCAACCAAATCCGGAAGGGTTTTCTCCAAACACTTTGTAAAATGAACAAACCATGAAGTCTGGATTATATATTGAAAGACCGAAGCTATCCATATCCTTAGGTCCTAAACCGCAAGCATCGATCATCACATGCCATCCGTTTTCTTGAGCCACACTCAACCATAGATATGGATACCTAGATCCTGTAACCCTAGAATGAAGCGGAAAGACGAAAATACCCTTCTTCTTCTTTTTATTGCTTCTGTTTTTCCCAGTAGTAACCATCTTTCTCAGCTTGGACGAACAGATCTTGAGTCTTGGCCATGAGAATTCAGCTGCAGCTACTTTGGCTCCACGTTTCTCAGAGACTCTGTTGATTTCATTCACTGCTTCACTCTCATAGTCGTAAACTGTTAAAAGCTTACGTTTTGAGTTAAACGGGTAAGACTCAGCAACGAGTCTAAAAGCTGAAGTTCTATTAGTGGTGAAGACCATTGAGTAGTCATCTTCAGAGATTTTGAGAAAACTCATGATTCTTCTCTTCATGGAGTACTCAAATTCTGTTTCTTGACCTCCATCATTGAGAAGCTTCTCCTTGAGGTTACTAATCTTGGGAGAGACACTAAAGAAAGGACTTTCAGATAAGGAAGAAGAGATCTGGTAAGTGGAAGGATCGTAGTTGAGTAGCTGAGAGTAAGAGTATAAACCAATTCCAATGTAATCAAGACACGTGTAATGTGATAAACCCAAGTGGAAGTAATGATCGGATCTGATCCGGTCTATTTTGTAAGTTTCTGAGTAATTAGGGTAAGCTTGTATGAAGTCCGAGAAAGATTCTTGAAGAGAAGGGAGAGAGTTTGGGTCGACGAATTGAGTGTCTGGGAAGATGGTAGAGACTGTGGTTTGGGCGAAATTACGACGGAGAGTGGCGGAAGTGACGGTGGCGGTTGAATCTGGCGGGTGCTCGGAGATGGAAACACCGTGAAATGGTGACGATGAGAAGCAGCCGTGGAGGCAGTTTGGTGGTGGTGAATCTCCGGGACATGGTCGGTGCATTTTTGGTTGCAAAAGAATTGTTTTGTGTTTTGTGAATTGTCAAGTACTCATTAGCGTAGCCTGTGTTAAATAAAGCTAAAGTGTAGTTACGATGAAATCAGTGAATGGGTAAGAATAAACATATGAAGAACGTACGGATCAAAAGTTGTAAGGTGGTAATAACAATAGTGTACCTCAAATTTTATATAAAAAAAAAATACAATGTAGTGTAGATATTAAAATTTGAGTAATTTTTGTTACATTTCAACTAACCAGAATATTAATTGAATTAAAATGTATTTGTTAAATATAAAGTGATGATCTTTATTTATACTCCAGAGAGAAAAAAAAAGGTGAAGAAATTAGGAGGGGCATAATGAGTATAATCAGGAAAAGACTGGAAAGTGTGCATTTTGTATATTGTTTTGTAGATATTAATGGTCAAGAAAGTGTTTTCTTTTTCACTTTTGTTTCCTTACCTATTTACAATGCTTACATGCTAAGATATACCAACTATTACTCATTTGCGTGAAAAAATAAAGCCATACAATAATACTAGCACTCAATAACCATATTTTTGTTTTATTTACAACAACGATAAATGATATTTATATAATTATATATAATTTTTTTTGTATATAGTAGTGTGAAAAAAATATTTTAAAACTATGATTTGATTATTTATATTATTAAATCGTATTTATTTGTCAGTTAATTATTATATAAGAACTCTACCATTAATATATTTATATATAAATAGTTATATAATGAATAATTTGACAAAAAAACATTATTAATACTGTGTTAGTGAGATTAAAACATAAAAAATAATTTGTATGTACAATAAACAAATTTTTAAATCTTTTAAAAAATAATACATCACGACTAAACAAAAACATTATTTTGAAATCAGTTTTGATATGTTGGTTAAAAATTTATAGTTTTTATAGTAAGTTTAAATTTTAAAATCTAAATATTGTAAAATATCATTTGTCATAATACAATATATTGAAAGAAGAGTTTGATGTTGTGTTTTTTGACAAATATTTATTATAAAATTAGATTATATGTCTTTAAAAATAATAATATAATAGATATTATAAAAAAATGAAAACTACATATCTAAAAGATTATAAAACCTAACAAACCTACATAAATTGTGGATAGTTTACATCCAAAAAAATAGAAGTAACATTGAATTTATCTAATTTTCAAATTTATATTATTTTAAATTAGAGCGTTTGCCATCCGTGTAAATTATGACCCATTATAGCTTTTTGTTTTGTCGTGGTAAAGGAGCACGCATGCCGAGGACTACAATGATGAGAGGGACTTAATTTCAAAGTTTAGAAATCTCGCTTTTAGAAAAATGTAGTTTTCTCAAAGTGAAAACATATTAGTCCAACAAAACACTGATAAACAAATGAGTGATATTGATAGTATAAAAGGATTAGTTTTTTTTTTGTGTTATTTGTTTAATCAATTTTTTAGATAAAAAGATGTTATCTAAGTCGGACTAAATACTGGTTTAAGGTACATGAGGAGCCAAATGAAAAAATAGTGATAGTATACATCTATAAATTTACTTACGTAAACAACTTCTCGTCAAGTATAGATAATTCGAGCACGAGTTAAGAGACGACTATGACACTTAAAGATCGATGTGTAAGGACGGAGTTTATAAAACTTTAATCATTATATTTTTTATATACTGTGAGACTGTTCTTTAGAGGTAGATACCAATCTTATATGAGCCTATAACTAGATGGGCCAAAATAAATGGGCTAAAATACGGCTCACTGAACCGGTCATTTAAAAACAATCATGACTCAACTTCATAAATTTGCTTTTTTCTTGTGCAACGATTGTTTAGGGTTTATCTGAGAGCAAGAAAAGGAGAATCGATATCAATGGCTGACGAAGATTACAACGAAGTCGATGACTTGGGGTATTCTCTCTCTCTCTATCTATTCATTATATTGTTACCGATCAAAAGTTTCCATCTTTGTCTCGACAAATTCGTAAACGATTGAGAACAATTGGATTGGTTATTTTTCTACTTTACAGCTTTTTAATAGCTTCTTCAATGAAATTATGTTTCAATTGACATTAAAAATATTAATTTGGCTTAATTTTGATTTTAATCAGTTTTAAGGTAGAAACCCTAAGTTCCCTTGTCTGTTGATTAAAAAAAGAGCTAACTTTGGGGCTTTCTGAGCTTTTATAATGACTTAATTGAATCGATTTTGTGCTAATAGTTAAAACCCAATTAGTCATTTTTAAACACTGCTTTCAGAAAATTGTTGATTGTGATGTTTCCTTTGGTGTTTCTGCAGATATGAGGATGAGCCAGCTGAGCCTGAAATTGAAGTAAGAAAAGAATTTCTTCTTTGCTGAATATTATTTGCTTATTTTTCACAATCGTCTGTTTCTGATTAGTTTTTTTTTTTATTTGTGAGATTAGGAAGGAGTAGAGGAAGATGTTGATATGAAGGAGAATGATGATATCAATGGAGAGCCTCTTGAAACTGAAGATAAGGTTGAAACTGAACCTGTACAACGTCCTCGTAAAACTTCAAAGTTTATGACTAAGTATGAACGTGCACGTATTCTCGGCACTCGTGCTTTGCAGATTAGGTTTGATGATCCTCCTTATATCTTTCAGAACTTATCATCATTTATTATAGATTACTGTTAAGTTGATTTGGAAAAGTTTGATTCTTGATGTTAAATTTTCACGGCTGATACAGCATGAATGCTCCTGTCATGGTTGAACTGGAGGGTGAGACTGATCCACTTGAGGTTTGTGCTATCTTCTTCTATTTGTCAGTGAACTTAAGATATATAACATAAACATTTTGAGCTAATCTTTGATTTGGCTTAAGATTGCAATGAAGGAGCTGAGGCAACGAAAGATACCATTCACTATCAGACGATATCTACCCGATGGGAGGTGAGAATTTCATTAAACCATTATCAGATTTTTCAGTATGTTTGAGTTTGTATTCTTCTCTTCACTCACTTTGATCTCTTCTTGTCTTATAATTCGTGATTCTCGATCAGTTTTGAGGAATGGGGAGTCGATGAACTGATTGTAGAAGACTCATGGAAACGCCAAGTCGGTGGTGACTGAGTTTCTCTTATCAGAGTATGTATCTTTCAATCTCTTTGCTTTCATATGGATACAAATCTATGTAGAACTCCAACTTAGTGAGACTTAACTATAATGTCGGTTTAGTTTTTGGTTTTACATTTCAAAATTTTTGCAAAACAAGCTCTGAAGCTCAATGATTCCACCATTATTATACATTATAGAAACAGAACATGGTCTGATGTACACATTCATACTATTTTAGATCATCATACATTGATTAAATCAATTCCAAGATTAAGATTATATATCATGCATCTTCGTTCTTTTTGCGAAGAACCGCCCTCTCTCGAAGAATCCTTTGGCCCATATACCTACACATAACACTCAGAGCAATCACTTCTTGATCAAATCTTTAACATATTTAGTTTTATGCATTTACCTTCCAAGCATCATAACCGTAGCTTGAGGATTAGTTCCAGGAGACTTGAGAAATGTTGAACCATCAATGACCCTTAAGGAATCAATACCTAACACCTTGTAATTCTTGTCAACCACTCTACCAACTTGACAACCTCCATGGTAATGCCAAATAGTCATCACAGTGTCTATACAAAACTGCTTCAAGTTGAACATTGAGGTTATGTGTTTCGGCCTTAGATTGGTTGGTACACTTAGTATTAGATCAACCAAGCTATGTATGGTTGCATCCGGATACTTGAATTTAGAGAATGCCTTTGAGGTAATCACTTTAAATATTGTCTCCATCCCTTTAACACATCTGTCTAAATCCTCTGGCTCTTTATAGTAGTTGAATCTAACAAATGGATTATCATTTGGGTTTGTGTTCCTAAGCTTTAAGTCACCTCTTGAAACCGGTCCTGCGATCTTCTGAAGAAGTATTCCGGCTTTTGTTGTCGCATTTAATAGAGGATCTATGGATTTGACAAAATCTGTGATTGATTGAGTTGAGAATGGAGATGTTGTTGTAGTAGTAGTATGGCTTGTCTGAATCTTACATAATGAAAGAAACAAATATTAACATATTGTTTCATGGATATATAAATAATAACGTTTTATATATATATTATATTATATACCTCGTTGAGATAGTTCAAAATACCATCGAAAAATTTACGAGTCCAACTATAAGTGAAGATGACACCACTTGCTCCTTCAATGTAAGTCTTAAATTTTGTGATCCCAACGACTTGTATTAGAGAAACCTCAACGGGTAAAGGAGAAGGTACAAAGATGACATTCATTGGATTATCAGCCATCCCTTCTCCCACCATAGGATGATCTAAGACAACCGGGTTTATCCCGTGAGCTGCGAGATNGCGTTCTTCTCTAGTTCTACCTTGTGTAACACTCCCTTAGAGTCTTGGAATATCACACCGTATGCTTTTGGCCTTGGTCTCCCTGTGTAATACATTAGATTTTAGCATAAACCAAACCAAACCAAACCAAATAACTTAAAATTGGCATTATTACATGAGGATAATTAACATTTTTTTTACTTTGAAGCTCAATTTTGATCAATAACAACTTTAAATTATTTTTGTGACCAACCAAATTATAATCTGACCGTTTCTCAAAACCAATAAGACCAAAAACCAAAAATATGAACCAAAACTAAACCTAGTAAACCGGATTTGCTTGCTCTTAGCCAAATAATAGAATCAAATACCTTTGGTGGTGAAGAGAATCTTGTGAACAGAAGCATGCAAGTAGACAACAATTGAGTTCGGATTAGAATATTCTAACAAATCAGCTGCCGTGTGTCTATGACCAGCACGGTCAAAGATCGTACCACCGATCTTAGTCCCGTAATTATGATCATACGTAAAACCATTGTACGGATACTCTCCTGCCTCTAAAAGCCCATTTTTAAACGCCGTTTGCCATCCCAAAACCGGCGGTTGAAACGCCACTTTCTTCTCAACCCATTCATAAGCAGCTTTCACTTCATCTCTCTTCCACTCAACCTCTTTCACATACTCATCTTCCGCACGTGTGTAGAACCCCGCGTTTAACACCGAGCCTCCACCTAGGACACGCGCACGTGTGTTGTAAACACCATCTTCGGAGATAAAAAGCTGCGACCAAGAATTAGGTGATACGTTTGAGAGTGTGGTTGCAAAGTTTCCAATATCCGTAGCTGTTGGATTATCATAAGGAGAGCCACCACGTTCAAGAACCAAAACGCTAGCGTTTTGAGATAACGTTGCAGCTAAGGAACAACCGGAGGTTCCTCCTCCGATGATTATGTAATCAAACCGAGCGAACATTGGTGCTAGGGTTGCATCTTTCATAAAACTATAATAACCAGCTTCACGAAAAAAACATATATAAAGAATTAGAAATTGTTATGAATGATACGTAAAAAGTATAATATAATACCTTGATATGGATTACACGAGACATAAGAGATGAATGATGTGATGAGTATTATATGAAATACCCATAATATTTGAAAACACATTATGGGTGAAAGATTGGTTTCTTTAGAGCTAAAATAAGAATAGGTTTGATGAGGTTTATATAATAAGATAAAGCATGAGTCTCTTTTCGTTAGTCTTTATGAGAGGAAGCTTTTTATGGTTCACCAACATGTATTTATTAGTCATAGATTCATACAAAGATCTTAAGGTCTTTAGTTAATTTATTTTAATGAAGGAAGAAATGTTCTTGTTTCTGATATTACAACAACTTGTAAATGTTTATATGCATAAAAATCTTAGTGTACGTAATGCTTATTTTTACAAATTATATTACCGCACGAAAACATATACTAAAACTTTTGTTTTTAACCTTACAGTAATATTTGTTATTCAGTCATGATCCCATATCTTTTATTTTATTCACAGATAGAAAAAAACAGTTGGAAGTTAGTGTTCGCTGTTAGCAGAGAAATAGAAGTTAATGAGTTATGGAAAAGTCACTTTCTAATTTTGTTGTAAGTTTGGTCTGAAATTTTTTAAATTATAACATTTTCACAAATAGAAAGAAGATAGCTCCAACCTCGAACTGCATCTGCATGTAATTTTGTTTATATATAAAAGATTAGTTTTTAAGACGCCTAAACATTGGTGGGAAAAATTGCGTTTTCATTATGAATGAATGCTGTCGGAATTTTAATATTTTATTAATTTACTATGATATTAATTTATAGATTTTTTTTAATAAACAGTTTAAGATAAATATTTTCTTGTTATGTTCAGAGCAGTGCCCAGAGTTTTATAGACCTAAGGCAAAAAATTATTTTTATATATTTTATTTTAAATAAAAATATATATTAACTGATTTTTTTATTTTATGTAAATAATAAATATTCAATTTTTTAATAATANAATACCATCATTTATAATTTATTAGACAAAATTATATTCTTGAATACCATTTTTTATTAAAATTATATTTTTAATTTAATGTTACAGTTGAGTATTTAGTAGTTGGATTTAACTTTTTATTGTTTATATTGAGTATTTAGTGGTTGAGTTTAATATTTTTTGTTTGAGTTTTATGTAATTTATCTAAAATATAATCTAACTTTTAATTTAATTAAATGATTCAATAGTAAATTTGTTTTAAACCAATTTTAATGATATTTGTGGAAAATAAACTTAATTTGGTGTTATTTAAGAGTATTGACTATTATAATATATGCATAATTTTAGTAATATATTTATAATTTTTTAAAATTAATACTAAAAAATTTTAAACATTTTGTGAGGTCCAAGGCGAGTGCCTTTTTCCTAACACTATAGGCACGCTTCTGGTTATGTTAAGAATACATGAACTAAGGCAATGTAAAACATAGTGGTAATATTTTTGTGAACTATTAATTAATCATGAAATCTTGTTTTAGACAAAAATATTTAGAAAATATGTCTATAAATCAAACTATATTCTGGTTATTATATGTGACGTTAAATTAAAACTAAAGATGATGGTATAGTTGATTTATGACCGAAAATGTTTATATAAATAATTATAGCGTTAAAATTATCTATAATATATAACAAATTTAAAAATGTAACGAAAAATAGAATATAAGAATATCATATACCTATCATACATATATTTGTATATATTCATATAAATATTAATTTATTATATTATTGTGGGTATATATTACACATGCTCAATTCAATTATAATTCTTTTTATAGTTTTTAATATATGTATCCGACTATGATAGAAAATTGTATATACACAATGTTATAAATAGTATAAATTATGTTGTATTGCATATATTACTGACAAGTGACATCTGAAGTCAGTCAGCTTATATACATTTACGATATTACCCCTGAAAATGTACATTGATTAGAATAAAGTTCTCAACATTTTTTTCTCTTCCGATCTAACGTCAGTTCTTCGCCACCGTTCGTCTTCGTCACCGGCGTGTTTTCAGTATCCATCATAGGCGTCTCTATCACTGTTGTCGATTTCAATTTGTGTTCGTTAATTGGTATGTTTCTGTTAATTTTTGGGGTTGTAAACAATGGTTTTGGATTGAGCTGACTATAAAATTATGGTATTTGGTATTCAAAAAATCTGTTTTTATTTATTTAATTAGAAACATTAGAAGAAATCTTGATGGATATATGAATTAGCTTTTGATTTAAAGTAGATGAAGCTTAATACATATATTGCAGACCATGTGTTCGATTAAATGCCTGTACGAACGAACTTTCTAAAACGTGGTTTTGTCTTTTAAAAAGTTATATTTTTTGAAAAGCAGCATTAATAGTTTAGGCTTCGATGTGATATGACTCCATAACTAATGTCTCTCTTTCAAAATGTGTGTGTTTTATAGGGTTGTAAAGAAGAAGATGATGAGCGGTGAAGTTGTTTTAGTTGCTAGAGTTTACCGTGACATTCTCAAAGCAGTGGTTAAACATGTTGGAAAAGAAGATCACAAGGCTCATTTCATTGACTTTATAAAGCAAGAATTCCGGAAAAATGCAAGCTTAGACTCGACCCGAGATAAAATCAATCTTGCCCGTAATTACGCTTATCTTCTCAATAGCATTCACTCTCACAAGGTCAAGTCTTTTGTTAATTTTAATCACATTAACTAACTATGTTTCTTCCATGATGAAAACCAATATATAGTTTAAAGAAATTAGTCAGTAGAAACTTGGTTTGTATTTAGACTGACATGGATAAGTAAAACTGTGTTGTTACAGGATCTGTTGTTCTCATACAACATTGCAGTCGATAGAACTGAAGAAATGAAACGAGTGCTTGGGAAATCTGCAGCAAGTGTAGGGCTTCGTCTTCCCGAAGTTTACCAGCCTTGATCTTGCAATCCATACATAGTCTTCTTGTTTTACTTTTTCCGGGTGATGAGCTGTTCTGGTTTCTTCATTTCTTTGAACAAGTGTTGTACTAGATGAAGCCCATTTCATTGTATCGTTACCACATTCTTTTGTTATGTTGTTGAGGAACTTGTCTAGTGGTGTTTACAATGTTTATCAGCATTCTGATCTGATACAAAAAAAATTGCTATGACGTAACAAACAGACCAAGTGGCAAAAACCTAAAGCTATTTAGAGACAGTTGTTCTGATGTTGTCTTTATTTAGATGACGAGAGGAGTAAAAATGGTAAACGAGATTTAAGATGATAAAGTTGAAAAAAAAAAGCATTTTGGGTCTTATCCAAATCTCGAAATATCTATCCACCACTTGTTTTTTATCCGCTTCTTGATTTTTTATTCTATTTATTTATTTAGTGGAGACTTCGATGATGACCCTTTAATCATTGTTAAAGTTCTGGTTGATAGGTTTGGTTTCTTTACAATCTGTAATTGTGTGTCTTCCTTTAATCTAATAGCTGAGATCGGTAGAGCTTTGAGCTGATCATAGCAGAGAAGAGTTATGGGGAAAGGAGGAATGTCTCATGGAGATGGCTCAACGGTTGAAGAAGAGAACATGGCTGCTTGGTTGGTTGGTGTCAACACCCTCAAGATCCAACCTTTTCCTCTTCCTTCCGTTGGTAAGACAGTAAATTTTTTCTGGTATTTGATTTGATTAGTACAAAGCGTTTGAAACTAATAGATTTATGTTCATACAAAGGTCCTCATGATGTGCGAGTTAGGATGAAGGCTGTTGGTATTTGTGGAAGTGATGTTCATTACCTCAAGGTAACTTATGATATAATCATAAAGAATCTTTTGTTTTACTTTTGATTGTTTATGGCTCTTGAAATTGTTTGTTTTTAATTGGTAAATGTTTACAAAAACAAAAGACAATGAGATGTGCTGATTTCATAGTGAAAGAACCAATGGTGATGGGACATGAATGTGCTGGGATCATTGAAGAAGTAGGTGAAGAAGTGAAACATCTAGTGGTTGGTGATCGTGTGGCTCTTGAACCTGGTATTAGTTGTTGGAGATGTAATCTCTGTAAAGAAGGAAGATACAACCTTTGTCCAGAGATGAAGTTCTTTGCAACCCCACCAATTCATGGCTCTCTAGCTAACCAAGTTGTTCATCCTGCGGATCTATGTTTTAAATTGCCTGAGAATGTTAGTTTGGAAGAAGGAGCAATGTGTGAACCACTTAGTGTTGGTGTTCATGCTTGTCGTCGAGCTGAAGTTGGTCCTGAAACTAATGTATTGGTAATGGGAGCTGGACCTATTGGTCTTGTAACCATGTTGGCTGCTCGAGCTTTCGGTGTGCCTAGAATTGTTATTGTAGATGTTGATGAGAATCGTTTATCAGTAGCTAAACAGCTTGGTGCAGATGGGATTGTTCAAGTGACAACAAAACTAGAGGTTCTTTAACATTTTCTTAAACTTCCCAAATCTTACTGAAACATTAATGATCTGATAAGAACTTGTCCTTGTTCTAGGATGTTGGTTCTGAGGTTGAACAAATTCAGAAAGCTATGGGATCAAGCATCGCTGTGACATTCGACTGTGCTGGTTTTGACAAAACCATGTCAACTGCATTAGCAGCTACTCAATGTGGTGGTAAAGTCTGTCTTGTTGGAATGGGTCATGGTGTAATGACTGTTCCTCTAACTCCTGCAGCTGCAAGGTAAAACCTCTTTACTATCAAAATAAGAAAATGATCTTTAAAGTAATGTTTTTTATTTGGTTTTGAGATAGGGAGGTAGATGTGGTAGGTGTGTTCAGGTACAAGAACACATGGCCTTTGTGTCTTAAGTTCCTAACAACTGGTAAGATTGATGTAAAGCCACTCATAACCCACAGATTTGGTTTCTCTCAAAAGGAAGTTGAAGATGCTTTTGAGACTAGTGCTCGTGGGAGCAATGCCATCAAAGTTATGTTCAATCTATGAAATAAAAAAGAAAGAGCTTTTCGTTTGTAATAACATTTCAAGGTTTCTGTAATAAGAATGCTTTTGTGTATCAACTCTGAATCTTTTCTTCAACAGATAAAATCCTTTTTATGACAAACTGACCATACAAATTTAACCGTTACAAGACAAAGACAATGCTAAAAATTGGACAAAGAGATCAAAACTCTCTTGGTTCTTGTCTCAAAACTTCTAACATGACACAATCTAGGCCTCTGCCCATCTCATTAGGACTTTTAAGTAAAAAAAATGTCTCAGTAGAAGAAGATAGTAGAAAACAACTCTTTGACAATAGCATCAAACTTTATCTTAAGGCAAAACCGTGGTTGGTTCAGTGCTCCATTTCCATACTTTAACTTGACCAGTCCCATCACCAGTGAAAAATATACCTCCTGGACCTATCTGGATCGACCTTATCTCTTGCTTTGCAAAGATTTTGCCCCTCTCAGTAAATCTAATGAACAAACCTAAGCTTTCAGAACAAAAAAACTAAAAGAGAAAGAGCTGAAGAATTTAGAAAACAATGAAGACTTACGATGGTAAGTCGTAAAGGCGTAAAGTATTGTCATTGCAAGAGCATAACAAAACTGGCTTAGCTTCTGCATCATGTACACCACATAGAGCTAGCACTCCCTGAGTTCAATTTATAGATTAGGGCCTAAAGAGAGGGCAAGAAAGATATTTATAAAGGTAATCAATCATACATGTTCTTCTTTGTGAGTGTATGTCACTTCTAAGTTGCCACCTTCAATTGCAGCCCATATCTACATCGGAAAGAACACATCAATGTGACAAGAATAAACTTTCCAAGAAAGTTATGAAGTTAAGAAAGATGAACTAACCTTAACCGTGTTGTCTAACGAACAAGACAAAAGAAACTGATCCCAACAAATAAGAGACATTACAACCGATGTATGATCGGTGAGTGTTTGTATACACTGCAGATTATCCAGGCTCCAAACCTGTTCAACAAAACAAAAAAGGTTAACTCAAACATAACAAAATGGGAGTTTCATCTAAGCATGATATAGATAAGTCTAGTACTTTTATAGATTTGTCCATAGAACCCGAATAAAGTCTGTTTGCCCCAACATATAAGGTAATAACTGCAAGTGTATGGCCTTGCAATGATGCCGCTGGTTCAAAGCAATTAGTAGCAGCATTATATCTCCATGCTAATATAGAGCCATCCTGCAGAGAAAGTAAAGTAACTGTAACTTATATAACCATAAGACCACATATTTCGCAGAGATCTAAGCGAACAAAACAAACTTGGAGTTTTACCTGTGTACCAGCAAAGAGCAGATCAGTACCAACAACAAGAGAATATACTTGGCCAACAGGTCCAGTAAGACTCTGGTCAGCATTTGTTTCGATATTCCACGCCTGTGTCAACACAACAATTATATATAACCCAGTCAAAAAGTCTACAAATAAAAGCGGTTCTTCGATATCTATTGAACAATCAAGGAACACAATGCTAAGAGAATCATACACAGAACTTGCCTTAACAACATTTGGCATGCCAACCAATAGCCACGGGCCTTCATTAAGCACACAGCCAACTTCCCCACCAAGCTTGAGTACTCCTGTACACTACTCAAAAGACAAAACAACAGTATCCACAATAAGTAAACTAAAAACAGTTTCTCAAAAGATCAAATAAGCATTCCTCAAACACAAATATGATTCAACCAAAAGCTAATTCAAATAAACACCTGTCCAGAAGCACAATCCCAAACACGCAAGGTCTCATCTTTACTCCCAGTATAAAGCTTATCAGAACCAGAAGGCAAAGCAATACCACTAATAAGCTTCTCATGACCATCAAGCTGAGTTAACAACGAGAAACTATCTCCTTTACTCCAACAATGTAAGAATCTACACTTATCACCATATGTGCAATTCCCATCAACCCAAAAGTTGCAAACTTTCTCCGTTTTCGTCACAGTTCTGTTCCCACCAAATCTCCCCCAACTACTACTCGAGTTCCCGTTAAACCCAGGTCCTCTCCGGTGACTCGGACCCGCAAAACCAGATTCGTCAGCGACCCTTTTGTTCGTATAACCCGGACCTTGACCTTGACCCGGACCAGGACCCGGTAATTCTCGATGTAAATAAGGGCAAGGAGAACGATTACAACGACCCGCTCGCCAGTGGAAACAAACCTTTTGTCTTGAGTCCGTTGGTGCCATTGAACGAGTTGACCNGGCTTTTTGGATTTTGTCTCACTCTCTCTTTACTTAGATTACAACAAGACTGGACTTAGAGATTAGGATTTATCCGATATTGGATAAATCAAGAAGCAAAATTAGAGGAAACCCTAGAAAATTTACGAAAGAATCTCGAATAAGTAAGTAGTAATGATCAAAATTTGGGAGCGATTAAATTTTGGGATCGTTGTGAATCTGATTAATAATGGAGGAACAAAGAGAAAACAAAATACAATCTTTTAAAGTGGATTTGGTTTATAAGCTTCGGATCTTAATGGGTGAAGACAGAACTAGTTAGGAGGAGAAGAAATAGAAAAGACTGTCGCGTCAGCTTAACGTCAATTGTTTAGTTACTAATTTGCCCCTGAGATAGATTAAATTTACAAAATTACTTTTTTGTCGGTTAAAACCGGTTCTAATGTAGACAGTAATATTAAGAATAGTGTCGAGTCCAGGTCTGACCATAAAATGTGAGAAGTTTCAGCTTCATGCCACAAAATAAATTAGTATTACATTTTAAGAACCACATTATAGATGCTACAGTAGTCAAGTGTGTAAGAGATTCTACAATTTTTTTTTCTTCCTTTAGAAAATGTTCTTCATAGTCTCATCGATAACAAAATGAATTTAGCAGCATTTAACACATTTTGCCATTATGCTAAACAAACTCACACCTCTATTGACCAAATACTTTAAACAGAGAAAGTGCCCACAAGCCACAACCTTGCATTCCTAAATCATACTCTTTTTAAGAAAATATAAGCTCTTAGTTTCCATAACATATATCCCACAGATAAAATTGTGGAAGTAAGTTATACAAGCGCATGGAGTTTACAAGCTAAAACACGAATCATGCTATATAGTATTTTGAAGAGGAGAAGCATAGTTTCAAGCTTTGTATAGGCATTGAGATTTGGTAAGATGATCAATATATTATAGACAATCAAAATAAATCTATTTTGTTTCATGTAATACACAAAAATTCTATATTTGATAGCTCTTATTTGATCAAATCAGGTTACAAAATCAAAACAAAATTGTTTTCAAAGGTATTCTATAGAATAAATGAATACCTATGATTTACTACAAAAAATTTGGTACCAACAAAAAAATAATAATTTTGGTACCAAAAAAAAGAATAAGGTACGAGAACCATGGACCAATCATATGAAGTCACTAAGTAGACTTATTTATTCAGAACAAAAAAATAAATTAAATAAATTAAACACTAAAAACTCCAAAGTGACACGTCAGCATCATCAACCTCGAAGTCGTTATGGTTCCAGCAAATTTCCGGCGGTGGCAAGAGCATCCCTTCCGCCATATTCTCCAAAAACTTCGGCATCCCCAAAACTGCCTCTTCATCCATATAAAACATATCATTCTGATCATCCGTCGGCTCTCTAACCACCTCCACTTCCGCCGCAGTTTTCAACTCTTCCGTGGTCGTCCCATTCGTCGTCTCATTCTGAAACATCACCGCAGCTTCAGCAGCCGCTTTTTGAATCTCTTTAGGACAAGTAGACTCAGGAATACGAAGGCGCCACGCAGAATCAGCGAAATTAAGACAAGCAGAACGACCACGAAGAGCCAAAGCAGCAACATCATGAGCACGAGCAGCCATTTCAACCGTCGGAAAAGTACCTAACCAAATCCTTGACTTCTTATTAGGTTCTCTTACTTCACAAACCCATTTACCAGAGTTTCTCTGACGAACTCCTCTATAAATAGGATGACGTGTCTCACGAAACTTCTTCCTTCCAGCTCTTTTCTTTGGACAACTTGAAGCTAGCTTCGGTGAACACTCACTACCTTCGGAAACTGGAGACATATGATCGGGGACTGTGAGGAACGAGTCAGAGAAGGTTGTATAAAAAGGATTCATTTGAGATCTTTTTGGATAAGATGTTTAATTTCTCTTTCTCTCTTTTGTTCAGGTGTGTTTTTTAATTACAGAAACAGAACTGTGTTTTCTTTTATTTATAAGGTGTGAAAAGTGAAACACGGAAGATCTTGTAATGACAAGTGTCCGTCGACTTATGGCCGACACGTGTCTTATTAATTACTTAGTCTGAGTGTATTTGTGTCTTCTGTCTATTTGAAGGTTCAGTATTAAATTTAATATAAGTTGTGTTCGGGGAAAGGGGACGATTTAGAAAAAGACAAAAAAAGTTGTACTTTATGTTGAGGATGACGTCACTGGGACACGGTTATTTGACAGTTGGATTGTAACTTCTCTCTCTGGTTCGAGAGGCGAGCCACGTTGAAGGGACAGTGCGTCCGCTGTCCAGCCACGGTTTGGGTTTTGAGTTTTAACTATGACCCACACGCTTTTTTAAGTGGGACCCCCTTTTTATTATTAACAGTTTTTAATATTCTTTGGAAATCTATGGACTTCTTTAGTTAAGTCAAACTATTATAAAGTAATAAGCAAAATATGTGTACACGTCCGTATCCATTGATGTTTGTGTTTCTTTTCATTTTATACCCAAATATGCTAAACTAACCGTTTCTGAAAACTCTATGCACAGTTCTTCGGTTTGGTTTGGTTGGAGTTTTCAAAATCAGAGTTTTTTTTTGTTTTGTGTAAAAAATTGTTTTTATTAGGTTCTCTTTTATTCTTTTATGGATTGTTTTGACTTAATGCTTTAATTTTAGATTGGTTCTACTCTCAATGTCAGAATACATTATATGCTTCAACCAAAGAGCTCTCCTTTTAACTCAAATTTCCGGTTTATTTCCTAAGCCGAATAAACCGATTAACATTAAGAAAATGCAACTCGAAATTTGCCATGAATCAGAAACAAAGCTCATCATCATCATCACTATCATCACTCAACACAAAGTCTCCTTCATCCTCCAACCATTCATCTTCCGCAAACGCCGACACATTAAACCTCCCAAACCCATCACTCTCCACCATCACATCCTCATCATACCCCAACGAAAACAACCCATCTCCACCACCATTCTCCTCCTCAAACTCCATCCTCCTCCTCGGAACCAAATCCTTCTCCCCAATCTCACCATTCTCAACACCAATCCAAGGAATCCACAAATCAGCATGCCTTCCCAAAGCTCTATCTCTATCACTAACCACAACAGTCCCAAGATCAGCTTCCCTAGCTTTCCTCAACATATCAGCAAAATCCTTATCATCCGATACCAAAACTAACCAATCAATGCCACGTGTCATTGAATGTTGTATCTGTCTTTTCACAGCCCAATCAGCCGCTTGTGGCTTATCCTCCACCGTCTTCACATGAACACCAGCTCGTCTAAGCTCAGCTTCAAGCCCATATCCAACTTTAGGAGTCAACAACTTCCTCGCCGCTTCGTTATACTTTTCATTCCCTGAAACATAACGTTCTTTAAACTTCTGACGTTTTTTACCTTTCAAAGATCTCATTCGATTCACTTTCTTCTGTCTCTCTCTCTCATGAAGCTGTTTGAAATGTTTCTTCAAATCGAGATTGGTTTTACATTTCCTACCACAAACACCACAGATATAAGGATCAACCGGAGCTACTTCACCTTTCCTCTCCATGAAATCAAGATTACGTCTTTCTCGTCTCTCTTCAACTACCCAATGAGGTAAATGAATAAAAGCATGACGATTTGCGTAAGCTGAGATTTCAACGACTTGTCCGAGTTTCTCAGCGACTCGTCTAAGAGCTGTTGCTGCTTCATACGGTGGACCTCTTGGTGGTTTGTTATCTAAGTCCCACAAGACGACAACTTTCTTCTCCTTTGGTGTAAATATGCCTTGTTTGTTTTTAACCATATCGATTTCTGATGAAGATGCTGATTTGAGACATGATTTGATTGTATATTGACGATGACGATGTGTGAAGCTTGTGAAATTAGGGTTTTGGAATTTGGAATTTGAGAAGGGAAAGAAGTGAGATTTGTGGTGAAGAAAGGGTTTTTGATAAAGGGTTTCAATTGAATTACAGAATAAACTCATTTGAAACTTTCGATTTGATGTGAATCAGAGATAGAGATTGTCTCTGTGGCCAAGTTTGAGTGAGGATTGTTGTCCGGCGAGGAAGAGGAAGACGACGGGCTCCTGTGCGAATATGCTTGGCTAACAAAAAAGTTTATCCTTTGGCTTTATCATTCGAGAGTCTCTACTTTGACTAGAAGGTCTTATTTCCTATTTTTATTTTTTAATTAGTGAGAACATTGTTTAGAATTCCCTCGAGTGGATTGATATATGAAGCGAGTTAAAACTGAGTTAACAATTTCTGAGGAATAAAATGAAGTTATAACGAGAGTTATTATTCACAAAAAATGTTGTTAGAGATGGCTAATTATTGGCATTGGAAGGTTAAAAATGATAGTAATTGCATGAAGAATTGATGAAGATGCATAGATTGATGGATGTATAGTGTAGTGCCTACACTTGAAGCAAAAGGAATACACAACTTTCTAAACATATGTAAACCAATACAAATTGATATACGGTTCTAAGAAAAAAACCATTGTGAAGACGAGCATTTTATTAGACATTATGGAATATTTAAAAAAAAAAGAGAACATATATATGGGTGAAACAGATATTTTAGAGCTAAATTATGCTTTTAAACAAAATAAATCACAGGTCAAAACTTTTTTTTTTAGGTATTCTAATGCACAAAAAATTATCATAAATGTGGCACTTGACACATAGAGTATGGAAAAGTTGACCATAAGGCCATATATTTTATCTCTAAATGTTTCCGGTCAAATATGATGACAATGCTCATTCTTTTCTATGCAATATTACTTGAATTTTCAGAAATGATAGAGATGTGTGGTCTGATGTTTAAGCTCTAAACCTTTTTCTCGTTTGCGATGGATAAGTTTTCACAAACGATTTATGTAGTTTCTGGATTTGTCTATAAAGGTGTCTTCAAAAATATCTTTTATAAATAAATTAGAGGCAGCATAACCACAAGCACACAGTTGACCAATAAAAAGCAGCATAAGTCTTAATTTCCCTCATATTAATCAATATTTTTATATATAAATAAATGGAAAAAAAAAACAAAATCATAAAACGTGACAACATGAGACATAATATTTCAAAAATATTAATAGATTGATTTCTCTTCAATGGATTCATTTATAACTCCAAAGATTATCTCCGTCATGATTCTCCGGCGAATCATCCTCCGCCGTCGGACTTGTCATTCTCGGCGGACTCATCAACATCCCTTCAGCCATCTCCGTCAACAAATTCGGCATATTACACATATCTTCCTCATCCATAAACTGCAACGAACACGATTCTTGTTCTTCTTTTTCTACCTCCTTTACGGGTTGACCCGGATCCATAACTAACTCAACACCACCCGGATCCGGTTGCTTCATCTCCGCAGCTTTACTAGCAGCTGCTCTTATATCCGCAGCAGAGTTTGAAACCGGACTTACATAAGTCAAACGCAAACCAGGAAAATTCAAAACGGCGTCGGATCCTTTTAAGGCTAAAGCCGCCACGTCATAAGCTGCGGCAGCCATCTCCGGTACCGGATAAGTCCCAAGCCAAATTCTTGTGGTTTTACGTGGCTCTCGAATCTCTGATACCCATTTCCCATTTCGTAACCTAATTCCTCTGAATGTAGAATGCTTACCGGATAATCCACTCGCCGTTCTTCTCGCCGGTAATACACCGGAAGGTATAGGTAAAGATGAAGAACTTGAACCTGGAGATGATTGTGAAGACTGATCAGATGGTTTTGAAGGTAATGCGATTGTGTCAACACGAAACGTTGTCGTTTCTTGATTCTTCCCGGTGGTCGGAGAATTATTATTATTAGACATGAGCTTATGTGAAAATTAAAAAAAAATGTTTATGTTTGATTTTGTATCAAAGTGTGTTTGTATATATACATATGTTTTGAAATAAAAAAAGATTATTAAAACCGTGGGAGCTTCGTGAGATAGTCCGTTTTTTATAGTGATATTAGCTGTTACACATAAATAAATACACTTTTGATTTTATGATCGTATAAAAGAGAAATTACAATTTTCTTCTAACCTCATTTGATAATTCCTCGTTTTATAGTATTTTAAAACTCAATGCTTAAAATGTCAAACAAGATTTGTTTATTAAAAGTAGATTTATGAACCCTATGTAGAGACAGACACTTAAGATGACCAAATCGCCACTTAAATTATAGTGAACAAGTAGATAATTGATGGGACAAAAGACATCTTTCATGGTTCAAATGAGCAAAACACTTGCAATATATGTATAGTCTTCTCTTAATAGTTGGCTTGTTGAAAGAACAAGAGGTAAGCACTAGGATAAATATAAGTAAAATAAGATGAACTCACAAAACGAGTAGGACAAAACTGAATGTGGTTGTGGCCTTTTTCTAACATAAGCAACCACATGTCAGTATTCAAAGCCTAAACAAAAGGAAATATGTATATGACCTTCTAAATTAATTGTATATTTAAATAAGAGTATTAAATAATTAAATTGAACAAATCAGAACTTTGTGTTGTGAGTGGATATCTTTCGTATCAACTCACTTAATGAGTTGTATAAAAAAAGTACGATTTCAGCCTTTGCCAACTATTTTTTTAAATAACACAAGAGTACGGCTACGCATTGAACACGTACGTTCAACGATTTTATTTTATTTATAAAACAAAATTAAAATTAATTCTAAATTCTCTTAATATATAAATTAATTAGGGGGACCAAAAAGGTTTTAAAAAAATATAAACGTTATCTAATATCAGATAACTCAACTAGTAAAAATTTATGAGATTTAAAAGGTTGTGGACAAATTTAGAAATCATCAGTTTGAGTCACAGCTTACGAAATATCTTATTTTTAAAATAAATAAATTTATTATGTTATAAATCTTATATCTAATAAAAATATATATTAAAAAAAAGATGATGCGTAATGGCGAGCACTCAAGGAAGCCAGCCAAGCTTTTTGGTAAGAAGACGAGTCTATGAGAATGCATGTCCCACACGATCATTTTAGGACTCTATCATAGGCTTGTTTTTATATTTTATTGTTTCATAATTACAGCCCACAAAACCACTCATAATGAAATTAGATAATCACTGGGATCCAGATAATCATTTGTGTTGAAATACTAAACTTTAATTAAAAAGATTATAAAGAGATGAGATCATTATATGTGCTAGATATTAAACTAATTTCTGTTAAATTTATACATATTCAACTAAAAAGAATTGGAACAAAATTCAAATATTAAATTAAAAAAAAAGAATTAAGATTTTATTTATTTTTCGATCATTTACCATGATTTTATAAATTTTTTACACTAATACAAAGACACTAAGAAAAGAAAAAAATATTTGAAAAGATCAAATCTAAAAAGACTTGGATCATATATGAAAATTTCTCTAGATGATGTTGCTTCGTAACTAAATATCTGAATTCAAAAACTACAATATATAACACTGAAAATAAACCTAATAGTCTAGTTTTGTTCTATGTATGTATACGTGTTATAGTGACATATGTTTTATAAAAGTTGTAACTGTTCGTTTATAATTAATAAAATATTTTGCAGAGAAAACCCAATATAGATTTAATATTATGTTTGATGTTAATTTTCTATAGAATTTTCTTTAAATATTGAATTATATTTTTAGTGAATTTTTGTCTGTCGGAATATTTTATACATATTATGTCTTACTAGTTAATAATGTGTGGACGTGGCTAACTAATTAATCGTGCACATAACTGATTATTTATAGTTATATAACTAAATATAAAAACATTTCCTCACCGTCAAACGTTTAGATAGTCAACATAATCAATTAAACATGTATTTTTCTGATTTGCCAACTCCTTTTTTTAATTAAAGATCTTGTATAAATCAGTGTTTAGGTTTAACACATCTCCTTTGAAAAATTGTATTAAAAAGTATAATATATAATATAATACATAAGTAGCAGCAGGCCCCGTCCAATTGTATAATACTAATTGTACAAACGTTAAAAAATGTCACATTACATCATATCATACGACAGCATCCGCTCCTTTAGCGACATGTGTTTCCTCTTTGATCTTACCAATCTGATTTACATGTTTTTGTTTTGTTCTTATAGTTTCATGTTTTTGGTACACATCACATGCTAAGTTCTATGTAATGAAAATTGTCTTTACTCGGTGAACAAGTTTGGAGTAAATCTTATTATTTAAGCAACTGACCACTAACTTCCGAGTGTCGCATATGCCTATACATCTACTGCACCTAGTAGATTCGATTGACATCATCTATCAACTCCTTGATAGACTTGCAACATCACCACATCTAGCTAACCCTTCATAGACCCATCGTAACTTCTTTCACTACTCCGCTAGCTCAAAGAAAATGGCATGAGTCCACGTTCACAACCTGTGGGTTTTTTTAAGAAAAATCATCAATCCGAACTCATCCCGCATAATAAAAAAAGTTTAAAATCAAACCCACACCAGCACCGGTAAAACCCGCGGTCCAACCTGTAACCTGGTAAATTTAATTATTTTAATTTTTTTATATTAAATCATTAAAAAAAAACTTCGAAAACACGTAAAACTTGTAAAAATACGCAAAAAATATGAAACTCATAAAATATTTTTGTTCAAATATAAAATTTAAGCAAAAAATATAAAAATAAAATAAAATATTAGATAAATAATGTTTTTAATAGAAATAAAGATAAAAAATAATCTTTAAAAAAAAAAANAAATTTAAGAAAAAAAATAAAAATAAAATAAAATATTAGATAAATAATGTTTTTAATAGAAAAAAAGATAAAAATAATCTTTAAGAAAAAAAAAATTGGGCCCGCGAACCCGCAGGTTAAAGCCCACTTTCCCAGGACTATCGGTGAAGATAAGTGTGAATTTAACATGTATATGTATATATCTTATAATATATCTTTGACTTTTTGTCATATCTTTGACTTGTTTATTTTTGGTCATATCTTTGACTTTTTTGTTTTTGGTCATATCTTTGACTTTTATAATATAAGTTTTTTCTATATAAAAAGGAATTCTAAAGGATCTAAAGACTCAATTGTTTTTTTAAACCTAACTTCTAATCGGCGATATACAAGAAGATGAAACGATCAAGAAAGGAGATCACGCCAACCGAAGACCAGATAGAAGAAGTGGTACGGGAGAGAGTTGAAGAGGCTGTATTCATGGCTAGGATGGAAGAAAAAAACCATTACAGCGCCATCATGCTCATGATGCGTGACAATGCTGAGCAAGTGCGTGAAGTTTCTTACCTAAAGAAAAAATTGGCGGGAGAAAAAGCCATGATAGAGGCTTTCGAGCAAGTCCTCGCTAACCCTCAAATGGATGTAGCCTCCCAGCTGGTGGATTTGAAAGCTGATGTGAAGGTCACCGAGGCCGAATTGTATGAAGAGAAGAAGAAGGTGAAGACGTTGGATTGGGGCAAACTTGGTTGCAGCTTCATGTGGAAGAAAAAATAATAATTTTTTTTGCATTTTGTGAGAGCCATAGAGCTTTTAAAAAATCTATCTATGTAATAAATAAATTAATCACAAAGTAATTTTTCTTTGACATCTCAAACTTTTTAACTTTTCTTTTACAACGTTTTGCAAAAAAGAACAAATAACTTAATGAACTTACTACATAGCAAAAACAAAAACATAGATAAACGACAAGTATTTCTCTGCGCACCGATGTTCGCGGGTCACTACTTAGTCTGTGTTATTTGACCAGTTTCTAAGATTTAGTTTATTGGACTTATTGATCTCCTACTTAGGTGCATTAAAACATCAGAAATAAATTTGTTTTCATTCTATGGTGAAAGAAAGTTTAATTCAATATGTCAAAGAAAAATTATGTGTAACATATAAAAAATTACTACATTATTTTATAAACAAAATGGCTGTTTTTTTAAATTATAAACTGGTAAAGAATGTGTTGGTATAATTTATTTTCAAGATTTATTAGGTAAATATTAATATAATCTCGATAATATTTTAAAGGATATTCAACAAGATAAGCACGAATTTCGTCAAGACTATATCGAAACATTCTCGGCCTTATCCATAGATATTTCGAGTATTCTTATCCAAATTCAAGTGTGCTTATCCAAAAGTGTATGTAGCTATGAATTACCAATCTAACACGAATTAGAGTTTGGAGAAAAATTCACTATAAATAAGATACTAAGACACGAGATAAATGATCAATGAGAGCAAGCACAGGAAAACGCTATATATCAACGACTAAACCTCAAAAGTTTTTGGGTTTGTTGATAGTCTTTTGTGTTTTATTGTTTGCTTTCACCATTGAATCAATAAAATAAACTATTTTTACTATATTTTTTGTTGTCACTCTATTTACTTTTAAATTTTCACTAGCGAATGACTCAGTAAAATTTATAACTATTTTTGATGGTGTAATTTCTGTTTTATCTAGATTTTTTCCCGATTATGTTAATTAATATTCTTCTCAAAACTTTATCGTTTTCTATGGTCCGGATTTTGTCTATATACGGACAAAAATCCTTGTATCATAATTTTTATCGAAATAAATCTATTGTTAATGTGGGAAAAATAATTTACATTTTAAAAGTACTCTATTGTTATTGATAAAGTTTTTGTTCTCTTTCTCCCAAACTTGGCTGTGTTGAACTTTCAAGATGATGATTAAGTTATATGCATTGCAACAGGAACAAGAGACTGATGAAACCAGTGAAAGTTTTCATCTTTATGAATGACCAAGTTTCTCATATCCATCTCTTTTGCAGCCACTGATTCACCAAAGAGAAACTGTAACTGGTTGAGCATAGAAACAATACCATTGGTTGAAAACTCTACACCATCTAAACTAATTTAATGTTATGCACCAAATATCATATGACAATTACACCAAATATTGTGACTTATATAAAATGTTTATAAATTATGTGTATAACATCATCATTATTATTTTTGTTATTTCTTTTTAAATCATAATTATGAATCATTATATCCGCCTTTACATATATATATATATATAATTAATATATGATATTTTGAAGATTACGTAATGATAAATTAGTTAATCAAAATACCATCAAAAATAAGTTTCATTAAAGAAAATTGTGCTTTATTTAAAAAATTATATAATAAACTAGATAATGATCTATATATATGAAGATTTATAAAAAATCGCATATAAATATTTATTAATCTGTAAAAAATTAGAATGTAACAAAAATTGAAAAAAACATCGTGATTCTGCTACTGTGTATTTTTATATGTGCCAAGAACTATTAAGTTTTATATAATAACATAGGTTCAAAATTTTGTTATATGAAATACAATTTAGTTAATTTCACGAGAATTTGACAAGATCATTACATATGTTGGTTGATAGATGAGACTTTGACATATGAAAGTATTTATATATATTTTTAATATTTAAATTTTATATATTTTATTTAAATTTAATTTTTATAATAATAATATATTATTTTAATATAATATTGTTGATAAAATTGTGATAATATAAAATTTTTGTTTAAATTTAATATATATATATATATATTATATATAAAATATTTTTATTCAAATTTAGTTCTGAGATATTAACATAAATAGTTATGGTATAATACTGTTGATGAAATTGTGATAATTATATAATTTTATTTAAATTTATTAATATTAAAATTTAGATATTAGCTCATTCATATAATTTTATATGGTTTTTAGGAATTATTTTTCAAGATTTTCTTTTACATTTAATTTTATGTTTTACTTAATATTTTATGCGAATTGTTTTGTAAATTCACATATATATGCATTATTATTTAGTTTTATATGAAAACAACTTAAAATACTTTACATTAAATTTGCATTTATATTTTTCAAAATGAAATGTATGTTATTGTCTTAGTTTTTATGTAGTATATATGCATTATTATTTATTTTTACATGAAAAAACTTAAAATATTTTACATTAATTTGCATTTATATTTTTCAAATGAAATGTATGTTATTGTCACAAAAATTAAAGAAAAGTTCATATAAAACGTTTCAAGCTAATTATCAAAAAAAAAAAAAACGT